>BOPN01008382.1:37500-45699 GCA_017312705.2 Penaeus japonicus | reverse complement strand
TCTCTCTCTCCCTCTCTCTCTCTCCCTCTCTCTCTCTCCCTCTCTCTCTCCCTCTCTCTCTCCCTCTCCCTCATAAATTAACAATTAACACTCACCTCTTTGGCCGTAATAACGTGGATCTCTCCTTGGGTCTCTCATGTCTCTTTGATATGAGGAGTCCCTTTCCCGTGGGTCCCTGGAGTATAGGCCATCCCTGTCCCGAGGATCCGAGTCCCTGGAGCGGGAGTCCTTTCGGTCATGTCGATCGTAGTAATCATGGCGAGATCGGTGTGAGTGAACTGGGCGATCACCATCGTTGTCTAGGTTGTTGATGCTACTTGATCTTGACACTGGTTGTGATCTAATCCAAAAATAAAAGTAAAAATTAATCTATGATAATCACAAAACAAAAAATAACAAATATGAATTTACTGGTATGTATTAAATGAAAATGAAAGCAGAGTTAAGGAAAATAAATATATCAATATTCTAAATAGAGCACTATGATGTAACTTTAAATAGTATCAAGTGAGCATACAACACATATTAGCACTGTCAATATCGTACTTAGATTTACTATTATTGCTAACATAGCCTGAGGACCTACATATACCAGGTACAATTTTTATGAATAAAGAGTCATTTCACTGAGAGTTTAAACCAAATTTAAGGATGCCTACCTATCTGATCTGCCATAGTAGGGATCATCATCATAGCTATGGTAGTAATCCTTAGACCTGTCACGATAACCGCGCCGCTTTTCTCTAGAATCTCTACTCTCTCGATGGGCTCTGTCCTTCTCCTCTTTTATAGGTCTGTCACTATATCGATCTAATTCATCTCTGTAAGCTCTTTCTCTCCTGTCCCGTGTTTCATAATAACGTCTATCATTATCCTCCTCCTCATCTGACTCTCTTCGTCGCCATCTTCTATCATCATCATATTTTCTATCATAATCTCTGTCATAGGATCTCCTGCTATGTGGAGAGTCATCCCTGTAGTAATCACGATTACGTTCATGACTTCTCTCACGATAACGATCACTGCTCCTACTATCCCTTTCCCGTGAATGATCCCTTTCCCACCTTCCACTTCTTTCATTTCTGTGATCATTTGTCAAATCCGGTCTGCTTCCTGAGTTGTTTGAGGTGAAATTTCTTGCAGTTGGTTCCTCAGACCCAATGGTTTCACTTCGGACAGGTGGCACAACAGAAGCTCCTTGATTCAAAGGGTCACTTGTATCAGGACCATCTGGAGGAGACCTAACCTCAGATGGTTCTTGCTTTATCCTCACTGGCAGCACTGGCTGGGGATTATCATTACCTGTTACCACTCGCTCTGATGGCATGGAAGGGACCACAACAGGGGCTTGGTAGGCTGGTGCTGAAGTAGCCAAAGCATCTTTGCTTGATTCCCCTGGGACCATACGACTAAAATTAGGTGTTTCAGTCTTATCCTGAGATCCATCACCACGTGGTTCTGTCCCAGATCTTGAAGGTCTTGATAAATCTAAAACTGCAGGTGATGAAGGGTCAGTGGGCATGTTACAGAGAGACTGAACCTTAGGTTTCACTGTTGGAGGAAGGAAATGAGCATTATGAGCTGCTGGAGGTTCTGGAGTAACCCAAGGTGGCTGCTCAAAATTACTGTGTGCAACTGGAGGTTCATCAGCCTCAGTTATTTCTTCCTTTACCATACCAGGTACAACTAAAGGTATAGAGTTACTTGGCACCATTGGCTGTGGATTTGGTACAGTCTCTGTTACTGCTGGTGCAGCTACAGCTAATTTGACATTCATAGGAACATCTTCAGTGTTTGACCAAAGTGGAACTCCGCTTTTTTCTGTGCCATTTGGATTCTCATTGTTATCAGGAAGAGCATCAGCATTTACAGTTGCCAGGGGGTCTGTCAAAACTGAATCAGTAGATGAAGACTGAGATACTGGTTTATTTTGCACTTGCACAGCAGCTGGTACTCCAACACCTCGTTTCATGCTTGGAGGCTGGAAGGGACTTCCTTTTCTTGCTCTCAGATTTGGCATAGCACCAAAAGGACCTGATACAGGTGGTGGACCTATAGGAAGCCCCGTAGGAGGAGCAGTTGGATCAATGCCATTATCATCAAGTGGCTCAAAACTATTTTTGGTAACATTAGAGGTGTCAGGTAGGTTTGTATTTGGCTCTTGCAACACTGCTTGAGAGGAAGAAGTCTCAGGGGTTGGCATTTGCAGATTTTCTTCAAGAGGTTCTTCTTGATTCGGGTGCACTGGGAGAGATGATCGATTAGAATGAACTGAATTAAGGGAGTGTACAGAATTAGCAGACTGATTTGATGTTGGTCTCTCATTGGCATGGGTGGATGGGGGCCTCTGCAACTGGGATGTGTGAAGAGATGTATCGTGCATGCTTGAGTGGGCAGAATGAGCTGAATGGGCAGACTGTGTTGATGAAGGACGATCTAAAGTTTCTAAACTAGCCTGGGTAGAGGCCAGCTGTAGTTCCACATCAGACTGTTGTGTACTGCTGACTTCATGCACTGCAATAAGAGTAGTGTTGTTAAATAATAAAGAAAAAAATGAAATTACATATCAATATAAAGAAAAACACTCACACTCACACACACACAGAATTACATATGAATATACATAAATAGAAAAATGTGATATTTGGGCTTCTCTACTTCCTCTATCAAGGATTAAAAATTATATACTTTGGGCAAATTGAGTTGACTGCATTTTTTGCAACTTTTGAAAACGTCAAAATGGTCCACTAGGCATGATAATGTCTTCCTTGAATTCCTAAGGGGATGTTTTACCCTTGCAAACAGCAGGTGTTGCAGAGAGCTACCCTTTGCAATTGGAATATTTAGCAATTTTTTTCATTGTGACAATTATACTGTATTAATTTATATATTATGAGTATTTTACTATAACTGTTTAGTTTACCAAATTATGCATCTGATCATGCCATTTCCATTGAGTTTAAACTCTATTTTAAAGTCTGAGACAAGTTTTGAGAATTTTTAAAATTAATAAACCAAAGGAATTTCAGAAAAAAGGCATTTGGATATAGCTTGAGTAGCAGAAGTCAGTGTTATTGGCCAAGAATTATAAATTTTGGCCACATAAATTTTTTTCATTTTCCCTAAACAGGATGTAGAATTTGTGAGGAAAGTTTTAGCCCAGCAAAGTTCTTATTTTCACTGAATGGTTCTTTTACTGCTCCTGACTGATATTTATGCATATTCTTTAATTTACAAACTCTTATTTAGTTAGGAATGTATTTTAAAGTCAAAGAACAATTATAATAATAACAACAGTAGCTGTAATAATATTAATAAAATATATGAACCATAAAATAATGCTTATAATAAATTATGGCTATTTAGGGATAAAGAGCAAATTCTATAATATATCATATACTAAATCAAAATAAAAATATATGCAAATATTGTAAGGATTAATAAAGAAAAGGAAGGAAGTGAAAAGGTGATATTTGCCATGTGGTAGCACCCTAAACTAAAATGTTGGCTGGCATGCATAGAAATCATCACAAATTGCTTATTCTCTTGTTGCAATATATATTTTGACTGTAAAATAGTCCCAACTCCTCAAAAAAGAAATATCCAAAAATGTACTTTATAGGAATATTTTAACCCATTAGCAGCGGATGGCATGATTTGCTGCAAAGGCAGAGTCGATCATAGATGCGGATGGCACCGTGCCAGACAATGCAAACCAGCCATCCTACTGCACAAATATAATAATAATAATAATAATAATAATAATAATAATAATAATATTTATTTAATACTGTGACCAATGGGTTAACTTCAATTTTCACAAAGCTAGATTTTAAAATTTTGGCCAGAGCTTTTTTTTTTTTTTAACCCGTTCCCGACGGGGCCAATCCGGCTTAAATAGACCAAAATTCCGGGACTCTTGAACGCATAAGCCTAACGCGTCGGGATTCTCGGCCGCACTAGCCGCGAGCCAGCGCTGCGCGCTGGCTCTTCCCGCGCCCCGGGCTAGACAAAGTAATGCGTCCCCGTCGTGTAGCCCAAAAACCACTAGACGTGTTATCTTGTCATCCGTCGTTAACGGGTTAACTTAGTTCAATTTGGTCTCATTGTGATTGGAAGGATGATGTGGAGTTCCCCTATGGAGCTCTTTCTTTCTTTAATTTTTTTTTTTGTATTTTTGGCTGCAGTAAGTCATTGTGACCAAATTGAAAGAAGTACCATATAAAAACTAAGGTGAAATTTCCAAAAGCTCATATACGAATGTCTTATCTTATTTACAATAATTAATCTCAAAAACTGTGACCTGTAGGTCTGCCCAAAACTGACAAGATAAACAAGCATTTGTCTTGATTCTTTTTTTTTCTGCAAGTCTTTACTTAAAAAAAAAAGGAAAAAAGAAAAAAAAAAAGGATCATCTCCTTAACTTTAAAGTGGGCAGTCTACTGTCTGGACATTCAACCCCTCTCAGATTATTTTAAGAGCAATATGATATTGCCATCAATAGGTTTACTCTAAACATTATATATGTTTAATACCTAATTTGATGGTTTATGCTTATTGTCAGGTATAAAGTTTCAATTATATCTGTTATAGAAAATTTAATCGACTCACTCCATATTTTATGATCATATGGATTAGATTCTATTTTAAAGTAACATAGGTTTATGGGAGGATGAAAAAATATATCTGATTTTTTTCTTACATGGGATATATATGCCAAAATTTCCTTTACTTCCTACTCCGCAACTCTATTTTCTACAACCCACAACTAGCTACACCTAAAGTTTACAAATTATATCTAGTAGTTGGCCACACTATAACTGCTCACTCAACCCATTGCGTATGGATATCAAGACATACATGTCAGCACCAATTAGGCCTACAATACGGGTGTCAATGGGTACATGCCGCGACATCAGGATCTGCTCACAGTTGAAGTGCACACACAGTCAGAAAGTAGTTCCAGAGCTACAGGGTTCCAAAGTCAGCCTAAACTCATATTTTATGATGTATTTATGGAAAAATATTGTTTGTGCTAGTCTGGGCTACCCAGAGGGCAGAGAAAACCCTTTCCCCGTCCCTCTAATTTTAAAAGCTACTGTTGTAGACCGCCCGCCTTGACGACCAATTAGGTCATCAGGTGCCATGTCGGCAATGGGTTAATATCTGTCCATTCCTCTGAATTTCAGAAATATTCCATTTACAAGTTACTCTTCCAATCCACTACTCTAAAGAGTGAATTATAATACTTCATGTAGTTTTCCAGTCAATTATCTTTTCTATAAGAATTTAAACAATTTCCTTTGCTTTCCCCCTGATTTTTGCCTAACTCCACTGGAACATCTCATCACTCACTCCTGTTTAACCCATTCACGCCGGGGCTATTCCGGCTCTAAATGGTTGGAATGCCAGGGTTTTCGAATCCAAAAGCCTAACACCTCGGGATTCTCGGGCGCAATAACCGCGAGCCTGGGCTGTCTGCTCGCTCACCCCGAGTGCTGGCTGGTCACCGACGTCTGACCCAAAAACCATGAAACGTGTCAGTATGTCAGCCGGTGTGAATAGGTTAACTTACTCTCATACTACAATGCCTGAATTCACTCACTCACTTTATCAGTCATATAATCCACTCCTTTTATTAACTGTTCAACCAGCTCACATTTTTATGATAAAACATATTCCTCTCAGTGAACATGCATATATATCATAAGACTCTGTCCAGTATGGGAATCAATGAAAGTACTTTTTGACTTTCAAACTTTTCCTCTGTTTGAAAATTTCTTCACCAAAGCATCAGTTACTGAAATAGCTGGGATAATTGCTCCAGTGGTGCTTCTGATAGTACTTTTCAAAACAAAATATTACTTACACATGAAAATAATTGCTAAAGAGTACTGTTAACAATTCACTGAGTGGTTTGCACAGTTCTTGTCATTATGCTTTGTGATCATATGCTAGAACTACATACTATTTCTAAATAAATTATTCTCAGCTCAGATGTCAGATTCCAGTATTACTCATTTCCAGTGGCAAACATAATACATGCAGTGCTAATTTCCAGTAGGCAAATGTAGTTCATGCAACTAATACTTGAAATCAGACTGCCACAAAGCTTATTACACACTTTATGCTGTTCAATGGCTTAGCCACCAGTTTGAATTATAAGGTGCTGTTAACATTCCATCAAATATATTTATGATTTTCTTTCAAAGTATTTAACCTGACAACCATGCCTCCTAAGCTTAAATCTACAAGTGCTGGTGATGCATCAAATGAAAGGAAAATAAATACAACTGAAGTAGAGTACAAATAATATAGCGGACTCTGGAAAAGCATTAGTCTATAGTTAGTCAACTTATATTTCCTATTCATTTCTACCTGTTCCAACTTCTTATAAGTTTCGATTAAAGGTAGCAGCAGCTGTAATTTTTTGCCCAAATTGCCAATTTCAGCCATTTGGTACTATATGCCCTTTTTAACTTCTCCACTCAGCTTGCTTACCCAACCACCCCACCTCCAAAGATCTTTTTAAGGTTATTTTAATTGACACGTCAAATACATCTCTTGCATTGTTTAAATATTCAGTCTCATTTCTTCTACATTTGTCGCAATGAACTTTGCCCCCCCCCCCCCCCCCAAGAGATTTCTTCACAAAACACAAGATCTAGAGTATCAGGAATCAAAGCTGTTTCCTGATGGACTGCTTGGCTGAGCAAGTACTGCCACCTTCAGCTCCGAACCAGTTAAAATCAGGCAAGCTTCCGTTCCCTGATAGCATTTGGGCCTTCCATGTGGAGGCCATTAGGACTCTTCAACACCGATTCTACGAACTCTGGAACGAGCTCAAGGGCGACTTCCTGCCCCATGAGTTGGTCCTTCAGCTACAAGACCAAACACCAGGCAAATTTATAACGAATATGCAACAAGAGCAGATAGACAAAATCTGGACGGAATGACCTGCTTAACCCATTCACGCCAGGGCCGTTTCAGCTTTGCACGGTCGCAATACCGGGGTTCTCGAACACATAAGTCTAACACCTCAAGATTCTCGGACGCACAAGCCGCGAGCCTGGGCTGCCCACTCACTCAACCCGAGCGCCGGGCTTACCCTCATATCTCGTCCTACCCGTCTGACACAAAAAACACAAAACGTGTCATCACGTCAACCGGCTCCAAAGTAGACGTCTTATGCAAACCGGTCTTAATTTCAGCACCAGGCAGGACAGCAGGGATTTAATTGACTACATAATCTTGAATAACCAATGGATGGATGGTGACTTAAAAAAAGGATTCATTCAAGGGATTACTACATGATGTATGGCTGAAGCTTCTTCGTGTCCCCCTGCGATCCCACAAAGATACATCGTGGTCCAGAAAGATCTTGGTGCCGACACGAACATCATCATCACACAGACTGACAAAGGTGGGGGTACTGTTGTTATGAATAATAATGATTACATTTAAAAAATGAACAATTTACAGTCCGATACTTCTGTTTACAAAAAGGTGATGAGAGGTGATGCTAAGAAGGAAGATGCCATCTTCAAGAAGGCAAGGGATATCCTCCTGCACTCCGCCCAGTGAAAACATCTCCTTCATCTCCTGGAGGAGGGACCCGGACCCCTCCCATGAGAGGTCTCCCAAAGATACACAAGCCAGGTGTTTCAATGAGACCGATCACTTCTGGCATTGGCAGCACTCCTCAACGTTTAGCCAAGTGTCTGGCCAGACCCCTCTCTGGCACTGTGGGAGTCATCAGTGATTCCCATCTGAAAAATTCTGGCGGTTTCATCAAACGTCCCCAGAATCTTGGTTATCAGAATAAAACGTTGTCGAGTTCCATGTGGAGTTTCAATATCAAGGCCATATTCACTAATGCTCCCACGGATGGTGCGATCCAAGCAGCCTAAAGAGTCATCAACACCATGGATGATGATTCACTTCCTCTACCAAAGCACGACTTTATACTACTCGTGAAACTGTGCGTGAATTTCGGATCCTTCACATTTGCAGGAGGGGAACACCGACATACTAGCAGTTTAGCTATGGGCTCCCCATTAAGTGTGGTTCTGGCCTGCCTCTTCATGGAAACTCTGGAGAGAGATCACTATAGAGATATAATTGGAAGACATTCAACATGGCTACGCTACATAGATGATGTCCTTGGCATCGTCCCCAGGAAAAGGTGCTTATGTCAAA
>BOPN01008382.1:25000-27500 GCA_017312705.2 Penaeus japonicus | reverse complement strand
CCATTCATCCTCTACTGGATGCTCTGGGTACTGTGTAAGTTGCTGCTGCTGTTGTTTCTCTTGTTCATGGCGAATTTCATTACCCATATTACCCATATGATTCTCTTCTTGTGACTCATTTTGTTGTTTTTGTTGTTGCTGTTGTTGTTGTTGTTGTTGTTGTTGATGCTGCTGTTGATGATGATCATGCTGCTGCTGATGATCATGCTGCTGTTGATGATCATGCTGCTGTTGATAATGGTAATATTCATATTGCTGCTTGTTTTCTCCATCCTGGTAATAGTGACCTTGTTGGAAATTTTGCTGCTGATATGTGCTATGGTGTTGGTGTAATTGCTGCTGCTGCAAAATCTGTTGTTGCTCTTGTTGTTGTTGTTGTTGTTTCTGCTGTTGCTGTTGTTGTATGTCTTGATACTGATGATGTTGATGATATTCTTGGTACTGCTGTTGTTGCTGGTTCCCTTGATAATATTGCTTCTGTTGATGTTCTTGCTTTGCATAATTGGCTGGCTTAGTATTATTGTTATTGTTGAAAGATTCACTGCTGTCCCAGTCACTGCCCCAGTTGTCTCCTTCCCATTCTTCAGCTCCAGAACCACTTGGGTTACTCCCATTAAGGAACTGTTGGGCATTAGTAGGATTCTGATTTTGCTGGTATACAGCTGAAGTAGAAGTGACAGCATGCTGGTTATTAAAAACTAAATTTTGAGGAGGTTTAGGATATTGCTGCTGTGAAGTATGCTGCAGCTGCTGAGAGTGATCATGATGCTGAAAGTACTGTTGACCAGATTGCTGATGCTGACTCAGTTGTTGCTGGTGATTAGTTGTGGACTGCTTACTGCCATTCCAAGACCAAGCATCATTACCACTTTCTCCCCAGTTCCATGCACCATCTGAACTTTCAGTTCCCGTTGTCCAACCACTACCTTCTGATGGCTGATGTTGGGCTTGATGGGGATTATGGCCAGGTTGTTGCTGCTGCCTAGGCTCAAAAGTATGTTGGGTGGAATCATTATACTGTTGTTGCTGGCCACCCCAACCAACCTGCAATTCAAAAATCATAAGTTTAAGTATACATGTAAGTATGTACACAGGTATATGTCAATATATATAAATATATATAAATATATATATATATATATATATATATATATATGAATATATATATATGTGTGTGTGTGTGTGTGTGTGTGTGTGTGTGTGTGTGTGTGTGTGTGTGTGTGTGTGTGTGTGTGTGTGTGTGTGTGTGTGTGTGTGTGTGTGTGTGTATGTATGTATGTATGTATGTATGTATGTATGTATGTATGTATGTATGTAAGCGTGCATGTATGTACATATGCATGTATGTACGTATGCATATATGTATGTATAAACATATATATATATATATATATATATATATATATATATATATATATATATATATATATATATATATATATATATATATATATATATATATATATATATATATTATATGTATGTGTGTATATGTGTATGTGTATATGTATGTGTGTATGTATGTGTATATGTATATGTATGTGTATGTGTATGTGTATATGTATGTGTATGTGTATGTGTATATGTATGTGTATGAGAGAGAGAGAGAGAGAGAGAGAGAGAGAGAGAGAGAGAGAGAGAGAGAGAGAGAGAGAGAGAGAGAGAGAGAGAGAGAGAGAGAGAGAGAGAGAGAGAGAGAGAGAGAGAGAGAGGGAGGGAGGGAGGGAGAGAGAGAGAGAGGGAGGGAGGGAGGGAGGGGGAGAGAGAGAGAGAGAGAGAGAGAGAGAGAGAGAGAGAGAGAGAGAGAGAGAGAGAGAGAGGGGGGGAGAGAGGGGGGGGGGGGGAGAGAGAGAGAGAGAGAGAGAGAGAGAGAGAGAGAGAGAGAGAGAGAGAGAGAGAGAGAGAGAGAGAGAGAGAGAGAGAGAGGAGAAAGATGAGAGAGTGAGGAGATAGATGAGAGAGTGAGGAGATAGATGAGAGAGTGAGGAGATAGATGAGAGAGTGAGGAGATAGATGAGAGAGTGAGGAGATAGATGAGAGAGTGAGGAGAAAGATGAGAGAGTGAAGAGAAAGATGAGAAAGAAGAGAAAGATTAAGGAGGTCAACCACAGAATCAATATGTACAGAAGACACTTTCGCAGACAGAGAACTCCCAAGAACCACGCTCTTCTGAGAGAGGCTCTCAGGGATGCTCAGGAAACTGCTAAGAGGTTAAAGCAAGAAAAGTGGCTGGAGTGGTGTGAGTCCTTTGGACACCAAACCTCCCTTTCAGACAGGCCATGAATCACTCAGCCCCCAAAAAGACCCACCATGACCCGCGGTCAGAGGCGGAGAGACTGGCACTCGAGTTCTCTGCTAGAACAAGTAGCGTCGGTCTACCAGCAGAGCTGAGGGCATGCCAAGAAGAACTGCTCCCAGGCAGGCATGCCCTCATCAGAGAAAAGACTGTCGAGCCTGATGATACATATGTCATGTTCTCTCTGAGGGAATTACGGCGGAC
>BOPN01008382.1:5000-10000 GCA_017312705.2 Penaeus japonicus | reverse complement strand
ACAAACAAACAAATAACACTCATTCAGAACTGTTGTTTAGATAGTAAACAAAAGCTTAGCATTTAGTGGAGGTGACAAGTAGCAGGGCTCCCCCTGATTCAGAAGTAAATTAATGTGTAATAGTATACTTGGGTGCCTAACGGTGTACAGGATGGTTGTCTGGAAGTTGAAGTTGGCCTGATACATTTGGGACGAGCCATCTAAACAGCAAGTGTGTTTCGGACAAAAGCTCTCAACACTACAGATGTAAAAAATATAATCTTTACAAATACACTCAAAATAAGTTTGGATACAAAACATCAAATATCTTTTAAGTATTATTTTTTTGGTGGAGCTCACAAACTCCAAAGCCAAAAAGTAGGCAGTCATACAATATCTCTTATCTTGAATTAGTCTATATGTCTGATCAATACTATCTTGTTTGGAAAAGTGCCACATACACTCAGGTGCCAATTGCTACTCCACAAAAGCCATGGAACCTGGCTTTGGGCAGAAATTATTGCCCTTACCAACAGGTCTAAATGCATTATCTTGAACTAGGAAACCAAGATCTAGGCCATTCTTGTGCTAAGACCTACCAATAAGAATCTAAAGTTTACCCGAGCATCCATCACTGGTCTTACTCCAATTAACATGGCACTTATAGAGCTAGAGATTATGGCAATCAATCATCAAATCTGGAATCAATAAGTTCCTTTTTGTCAGAATAGATGCAAATTTGTCTATCATGGACAAGACATTAATGAGTCTAACCCTTGATGGTGGTATAATATCAAACAGTTGCTATGGCTTCTGCACCTTCAGCAGAGAACAACAAACCTTCACTATAGTTATCAGGTGGAAGAAATTGTTGTTTGGCTTCTTATAAGACAATAATTCACAAAGGCAGTCTACAAGTATTATCTTGCTAGAATATACAGGTGGAGGTTTGTTCACCTCTGTTGAAAGGTGAAGACACGGGGGCCAGGGCTGGACACATGGATATCACACAATTGTTTCGGCACTTTGAATATTACATGTTACCTATGGATTCATTGATATCTATTTTTAAAAATTTGTATTGTGCATGAACACTTCTGCATATATCTTTCAAAAAAATTTCAAACAATATTCCTCCAGAGTTGAACATATTTAGAAAATGTTGCAGCTTTCTGATGTAGCCAACCTTTTTCCATAACTTTTACATTCTGAAAAGTTACGAAGGTCTTGTTTGTCAATTCTATATAAGATTATTTAAATATCTATCTTTTTCTCTTCACTGGTGGAGAGAAAGCTGAACCCGACTTGGCCCTTTTTCACAAAGACGATGACAAACGACCTATGTCAAACCCCAGGCGCCTACATATGAAAAACGGTACGTGTGATTAATTAGCAAATGGGATATCTCTATCTGTTATCTCGTAATTCCTTTATTTGCGTTCTTCCCTGTGTCACTTGACTCGACCTCGATACTTGTCTCACACAGCGCCAGCAGCTGACAGTCTGGTCTTCGTCTGCACCAAAAGCAGCTGATCCGCACTCCCTCAAACCTTCTGGAATCGGTTTCATTTCCCTGAGGCCGTTCTTGGCAGGCCTTCGTTATTCCCCACACCATATCACTCTCATCTCTTGTTTAGCAGTACACCACATCTTCTCCTACGCTAGAAAGCGACAGAAACTCACTCGGAGCGAGGTATTAGCCAGAGGGATGGACAGCCATAGCAGAGTTTGAGAGTAGTTTTACGTGTACTAGGATGTCGCGTCCGAAACACATCACACATTTTTATTCGACGACTTCTGTGTACTGAAATGCCATCAGCAAACATAAAAAATATAATCATAATCATCATACAACTTACATATTACTTAGATATATATAATACTTCTTAAAACCGTGACACTTTTTATGTAATTACGAATACATACTTTGTCATGCTGAGAAATCGAACACAATTGTCAAAGTTGGAGAAACAACTAAGTCGTTGGTTCTTGTCAATGAAATTGTCAATATTTTCACTTCAATACAATTAATGTAGGAAAAAAGAAACTTCTAGAAGATCAAATTACGAAATACTTTTGATCTGTACACATGTTATCAAATATCTGACGAATCTGAAAAAAATCGCGGAATGTCTGAAAATAGGCCGGCCTATTTTGAGGCGCCGGACACTTGCATTACAACAAATGGGCATTCATAAGAATTTGGATATTCACCCAATTTTAACCCCAGATACATACCTGTTAAATCATGTATGCATAATACATACATAAAACAGTGCTCACACTTGTATTTAGAATTCCCAGATTGGGAAATCTGAACACATCTCGTAGTAAATAGGCGAAATAGGTTTTCCAAGAAATTTCTTGAACTTTGATAGTGAAGACTTAGGAATTTTGTGAATGTGTTTGATATCTAGTGCTTCAGTGTTACCGTAAACTATAAACCCAGTACTTCTGCTTCATATTTAAAAATCTCATACAAGAAACTATGAACCAAATATTAAAACCTGGAATAATATTTCGTATGAAATGATATAAACTCTGCACAAATTCTTCGAAACAATAATTCTTGAAAAGGGCTTAGTATAAACTATTAGAACCATGTCTGAACATTTAATAACGATAATAGGATTTTTTTCCTTAATCTTAAAACCAAAATTGGGTATACGGATTAAAAGTGGAACATGGTCAAAAGCTCACATAAGTAAGTGTTTTATACAGAAATATAGAAAAAAAAATTAACCATCCATTTCCATTTATGTAAGCATAGGAAAGGATGTACTGATCGTTTTCATGATAGACTCAATACTTAAACCAATATGATACTTGAATGTTGTGATGAAAGACCAAACCTTATAAGAATGAAAAACGTAACATGATCATATTCCACAAAATAAACCTACATAATCGTCAGATGAAATATCAATGTCTAAGTTCAGTTTTTTTTTTTTTTTTTTTTTTTTTTTTTTTTTTTTTTTTTTTTTTTTTTTTTTTTTTTTTTTAATCAAGCCAGTTTGCTTCTCTTTTGTTTTTTGTTTTCTTAATTCATATTGTGTATGTCGTACAATGAGTTCGGTAATCAGTTTTAATAAATTTAAGTACATTTGTTGCACGCAGTGTTGTGTTTCTGTGTTCACGTAGATTTTTCTAGGGAGGAGTCCATAATTTCTACTAGATTTTCAAATGGGTCCGTGACTCAAAAAGGTTAGGAACCCCTGGCCAAGGGATTTCCTGATTTATATTTGTGGGAGCCTTGGCATGCATACACGAATCCATACAAATGCAATCTATGTTTGTGGGAGTCCTGACACATCCATACCAATTCTCAAGCACCTTCTTGGATAACTAAGAGCAGAATCAGAAAATCGAATGCACGGACTAAAGAAACTAAATAGAGAAATAACGCATAACAGGAATGAAAGTAAAAGGCATAAGATTTCTACATCTCAAGCTACCATCCATTAATGGAAGTAAGTGCAGTAATTATTATTCAAATACAGGAGCTTGAAAGGGCACTAATCGGCATGGCAAGAGGGAAAACATCAGACCTTCTTTAGGGTGCACTATAAATTGTAAAAGTAAAAGTGACCAATCTTTTTGAAAATAAGTATTATTGATGGCTGGTGTCTGAAAACGTTGAAAATGTAATGATATTTCAAATACACAATAAGGGGGACATAAAGGATCTAGAGAATTACCGACGTATAAGCCAGCTGTTAGTTATCTAAGAAGCGTTCATAAAAGTCACAGATTATCACAGCTCGATAAATCAAATTCTTACCGCGATTGCTGCGTCCATGCTGGCTTCAAAACGTTTCTGTTGATGTCATAATAGCAAATTTATAGTCACACATTTCTAAGTCGATCATAGACTTTAGACCCTCATTGTCCGTGAAAAAGTTATAGGATCTGGCCAAATGGGCGATAATCCCTAACTTATATCTGAATCTAGATAAGGCTAATGGAATCCCGTCTTTATCAGACTTCCGAACCAACCTAAGGCCAGGGAATAACACCCTTTCGACAAGGGCCGGACTTTGGGGAACTAGAAGAACTAGAACGTTATCTGCCCAAATTCTGCGGGCAATGAGGATCTATGAATTTGTCAAATATTATTATGCAGAGTAAACAACATTGAAACGCAGTCTAAAGACGCTAATTCCAGAGGAATGTAACTGTGATGCAACTCAACCATTAGGTTGGGCGGCCTGACTGAGTATCAAGAAATATTAAGGAAACTAAAAATTTGAAGGAAATAAGAACTGAAGTGGGTAATGAACATTTTGGTAATCTAAGATTTACAGACAATATTTTTCTCTTCATCAAGAGAGCAAATAAACTACAACAATGCATAGAGAAAATGAACTACACGAATATATAAAGCTAATGAACTACAACAATGTATAGAGCAAATGAACTACAACAATGGATAGAGCAAATGAACCACAAGAATGAATAGAGCAAATGAACTACAAGATTATATAAAGCAAATGAACTACAACAATGTATAGACAATTTGAATAGGGAAGTTTGAGCATTGGATTTCAGATTAACAGGAAAAAAACAGCAACTAAAGTTATGTATAACAATCTCATCAAAAATTAGCAAACACAGTTACAGCGTGAAGGACTGAAATAGTCAATGAGTGTGTACTCTTAAATAAAAACACTTTCTGTGAAACTTACATTCGAGGATAGTAAATAAAATTCAAGTTGTCATCATTTAATAACAGTGAGAATCAATCAATTATGAGATACCAAACATAACTGGGCTCCACAAGTAACCCTTAACATGTTTCACAATTATTATTTTTGTCTATTTTTGGTGGCATTACATTTTTGAAGTTTGACTGTTCAAGCCCTAACATGTAACAAACAATCCGCCCCTTAAGATATTATTAGTTACGGAGATGTGGATTTTTAAAATACAATATTTATACGATACAAAGGATCTACGAGGTTTTGGTTTCACAAAAGAAACCCGTTGAAATAATTCTTAAATTTCAAGTGACGCTTCAGAAG
>BOPN01008381.1:30000-45711 GCA_017312705.2 Penaeus japonicus | reverse complement strand
GCCTTCCAGGTCGCATCAGCGCTGTACTGGCTGCCCTCTACGGCCTCATGCCCATGGCCGGGTACGCAGTGTATGCCCCGATCTATTACAACACCGTCGAGCATTTCCCCGCGGCGCAGTTCTTCTTCGCAGCTGGGGTCAACGTCCTCATCATGCTGTTTTTCATGTGAGTTTGTGAGGCTTTTTTGTTCGGGTTTGGTGTTTAAATTCAGAGGTTATGTTCGCTTCGAGTTTTGCATTCTTTCTTTCTCTTTCTCTCTTTTTTCTCTTGTCTTCCTCTCTTCTCTTTCTCATAGTCTTTCACTCTCATTCTCTCTCTTTCTTATCTTTTCTCTTTTTTTCTCTCTCTCTTCTTCTGATCGCTCTCTATGTTTCTTTCTCATAAGATCTTGTTTTTTTTTCTCTCTTTTCTTCTCTCTCTCTCTTTTCTTCGCTTTTCTTTCTTTGTTTCTTTCTCATCTCTTCTTTATTTTTCCATTCTCTCTTTGATTCTCTCTCTTTCTTTTTTCTATCTCTTTCTCCAAAAGCAAATGCATCAATTCTACAAATTTCCTCATTGCTAAATAAGGTTTCATTAATAATGAAAAAAAACAGTTAAAATAGGATAATTAAACATAAAAAAATATTCCTCTTGCAGCGCAATCCAGATCGTTTATGCATCCAAAGTTGCCAAAGAAGCTACTGAACTCGAAGGAAAGGCGACAAATGATCAGATATCTCATACGAAAGATTCTCATGCGAAAGATTCCGATACGAAAGATTCTACCCTCACGCTCTCAAGCACTACAAGCAGCGTTATCCAGGAAGAAATTGGTTGAGGCATCATAGAAACGAAGTTCACCTGACTGTTGAAACATGATAAGGGTATTCTTTATCATTGTTGAAGTTGCACTTGAAGTTGTATTTGTTTGTTGTTTTTGTCTATTCGTCTATGTTGTTATTGTTACTACGGATTGATAAGATGATAATAAACTGTCGACAGAGAACATATTTTTATATTCTTAGGGATGTTATTATTATTAGTCACTCATCTTTTTTTTCGGGAAAATATTGCTCTTACTTTGTATCTTTCCGATGCGAACCTACGGGAATATTGATCACTTATACTACTCATCTAGTTGAAATTCTGTAGCTGTTACTTTATCGGGCAGTACCATCACTATTGCAAGTTTAAGATAATGTTCAGTTTGGTGATAATTGTGAGTTTAATTTGCAGAAAAAAAGGGGTAAATTAGTTCAACAAATTTCCTTTTAATAATCAATTGCATAAAATACAATTTTATACTTTTTAAATTACCTAAGCAAAATCTTAAATGATACAAGGTTATGCAATCTAGCCTTCATTTGTTTCAAAGACAGAGTAAAGTTGAATAATAATCAGTCTCCATATCAATTATTTGTTTATTTCTGGAGTTTCCAGTTAATTAGCAGACGTTGAATTAATAATGTCTTAATGTGACTACATTATTAATACGAGTGTTATTCATCATATGACTGTTAACCTTTTTTCATGTTTCATCTATTCGACTTGCACAAATGTACCTCGTATAAAGTAAATCGTTGAAGTGTATTATTAGAGAAAAATAGATTTAAAAACATACAGACTAGTTTTAAGCTTTTTTTTTTACTGTATGTTATCGTATTTACTATGTCATCTCTATATTGTGATGATTATCATGATTTGTTATCATTATCATTATAATCATAACTATAATATTTCAGCATCAGAAAATATTTGCAACGTTAGTAGTTGCAAGATGATCTTTAGTAGTGATATCATTGTTACTGCTGTTATCGTAGCTGTTGTTGTAACTGTTATTATGTCCATTAAGATCGCCACTAAGTTAATAATCAATTGTATCATTATTATTATTTTGCTCATCTATTTAATACATTGCAAAGTGTAAACCTTTATTAGTGGCAATGTGAAGAGAAGCCAGATTTTTCTTCGTTATTCTTATTCCGACTCGCGTGCATATGTAGAGAAAGAATATACTGCGGGTTTGCTTGTTGCTTACGTACGTGTGTTCGTGTGTTACTGTTGGGGTTAGTGTTATTGTTAGTGTGTGTGTGTGTGTGTGTGTGTGTGTGTGTGTGTGTGTGTGTGTGTGTGTGTGTGTGTGTGTGTGTGTGTGTGTGTGTGTGTGTGTGTGTGTTTGCGTGCTTGTGTGCGTATGTGTGTGTGAGCAAATAGTAAAATAAAAGAACACTGACATACACGACTGTTGAAATAATCCCTGTATATTAAGAAGGCTGTTATTTTAATGCTGACATCGCCAAGTCAAGGAAGCGCTTTATCAAGTTAGGGCATGTCTGGTTTTAATTAATAACATAGTTCAACACGGGCTCTTGGAGTGCTAGTCCCCTTGATTGATGCTCCACTTACAAAACCAAAGTCGCCGCCAGCAATTCATGCCTGCAAAACGCAACAAGTTATCAGTCTGTGTCAGCTGACTCTCCTCCGCCCCTCGTCACGCCAGATGTGGCGGCCTCACCCCGTGCGGTAGAGGCAGAAGATACCGTAGAAGTCCCCGGAGCTCTAGAGGGCGCAGTTCCACGCTGGAAGCGGAGGTTGAAGAGAACGGCTTGTTGAAGCAGATGGTGCCGTTGGGGATCTGCGAGTACATAGGTACTGCAGGATCCCGAACTCCTTCAGACTCCAGATGTTACTTAATGAACAGATATTATGATAGTGACACTAATACGACTGATCTAACTTAATAATGAAGCCCAAAAGCTCCAAAAACGGGGAAAATAAAGGTTCAGATAAAGAGAGTTAAAAAGTGATCTTAGTGTAATAAATTTGATATACCCAAATGAAAATATAAGTCGATGATGATCAATTAAACTACACTTGTAAATTTTTGATTGAAAAATTGGATTTCTACGATCTTTCTTATCATCACTCAAATTCGCTGGTTGTTTCTCTAGTTATTAATATCACTATGATCATAATTATCAATATATCTCATAATTGTTCTATTACTGAAGTTGTCAACTTTGTTTTATTTCATTGTTATCATTATCTTTATTGTGGTTGTTCTTGGTATTACCTTTAGCATCTTGTTATCATCATCTGGGCTAACATTATTCTACAAGATGACTTTCATCGTCAATTCATAACCATTAGCATAACCTTCTTTTAATTATTATTTGCCATCATTATCATTACCATTCCCATTACCAATATCACAATCATCATCACCACTACATACAAATTACTTATTGAAGTAATCGAATACCAACAAAAATCCAATATAAACTTACACGAAATCGATCTTCGGTTTGAGAGCAGAGCTCTTCGGAAAAACCCAGAGAGACTGACGTTGCATCCGCCCCGCGCCGTACAAGCGCATTTTCCATGCTAGGTATGGAGGTGGTTATACTCGTGATGGGGATTATTAATACAAACTTTGACGGACTCTTCGATCCCATTGCCGGACGACTCATCGACGACCTGGGATCGAGTCCCTTATTTAGGAGGTAAAAATTTGTATTTCTATATCAAATGCGTTACTGCATTCTATCATCTGTCTCACATGGGGGATCATATTACATGCGGGGGATTTGCACAGTGAGAAGGTTATCTGCTTGGTGGCAATTAGCGGCTGAAATGAGGCTTAAACGGTGGTGATGTGTTTCGGAAATTCTGTATTCATTGAAGTGCGTGGAGTTGAAGAATTTCAACTTGGCGCTCGAAAATATCTACCAATATTTCGCAAACATTTATCAAAGAAGTTCATAAAAAGGACATTAATAACAACACAAGTTATACAACGAACTTACAACCGAGAAATCGATGTGATGCAACCAACTCTGACCTGACGCAGAGGCTATGCCAGCGAACCTTCCGGCAAGGACTTCCTTGACTGCCAACCAGATGTTGGAATCGACATGTGACTTCGCTCGGATCTTCGCCAGCATGCTGTTCGGGTCGGCTTCCTACGAGAAGATTTGAGGAGAGGAAATAGTAAAGGGGGAGCTTTTTGATGACGATATATGAGCGATTGTACTGCTTAGGTCGAGAACCACGCGAACGCAATCCTCTTTCTTTATTTCTCTCTGCATATCTGTCTGTTTTTTTTCTGTCTCTCTCTTTCTTCCTTCTCCCTCTCACTCACTCGTGACGCGACTTCTAGCACTCCGCCCAGGATGAGTTGGCCAGGCAAGTCCACCTCGGCGAACTCCTCGAAGTTGTCGAACGGGAGGACCACCTTGGGCAGGATGAGCATGGCCTTGAGGTTGGAGCGGTACACAGTGCCAACGATGAGGGTCGCGAGGAGCCACATGCCTGCCACCACGCGCACGGGGACGTTGCGTGGCTCCCATGGCACGGCTGAAAAATAGCACAGCTTGTAACGTCAACTTATTTACGATGGGACCAAAAGACTGGCCATATTCAGTAGCTAATACTAGGAGACGGAGGTCCCTGACTGAGTAAATAGTAAAGTCAGGGCGATTATTGCAATGAAAACGATCAAGGATAAGCAATGAGCAACTAAATCAATCCTTACATTGAGCGAATAGACATGACACAGTCCACAGAACGGCGTGGTAAACTTGCGATGAAATACCATCCGCTTTGAGTTTGGATCCGGAGACTCCCTGCTTTTGCTTGGATTTGCCTTTGCTCCTGCATTAGAACAAGAAATACGTGAGCATCAATATCATCAATGCTTTATTCATTGTAGCTATTATTATCATGTATGGAAACAAGGACTGGATGTGTTCTTTTATCTGATCATTATTATCATTATGATTAGCATTGTTATCATATATATATATATATATATATATATATATATATATATATATATATATATATATATATATGGGTATGATTAGCATTATGATTGTTATTGTAATATTAACATCATTATCTTCCTTGTTATTATCACTTGTATTACATGTATGATCATTACTGCCATTATCGCCATAATCATATTCATTATCCTCATCATATCACTACTAACGCTATTATCATCCTTAGGGGCATCACGAGTCATCATTGCCATTAGCTCGAGTACCATATCAATCTCAGTACAACTTTCACGAACAGCGAAATCCACTTATCAAATATTTCAACACAACACAAAATACATTCAATTATCAAATACCTTAACCCAACACACACTCCATCCACTTATCAAATACCTCAACATAACACACACTCCATCCACTTGTCAAATACCTCAACATAACACACACTATATCCACTTATCAAATACCTCAACATAACACACACTCCATCCAATTATCAAATACCTGAACACAACACAAACTCCATCCACTTGTTAATTATCTTAACACACAACACAAACCTGAACAATTCATCGCAGCACACTCAGCCACGCCCCTCCTCACGTTGGCCTACCAATATCGATAAACTTATTGATAAGAGATAACCTACGCCAGAGTTCAGAAGAAGGCCCAGATGAGAATGAATGTGATTTACATTTCGATTTACATCTTCAGTTAGCGGGATAACTAGTAAATAAAAAACGTCATGTAACTGACCATTATGGAATTATTCTTTTCACATTCTCATACAAATACAAGTCACCTTAGTATGAAGGAGGCACCGCATTCAGAGAAGAAGACGGCTGTACACATCAACAGCGTGCTCAGGAACAATGCAAGCCACATCTGCACGTGGAAGGGTCATTGGTTAGGTTTTGTATTTGAGACGTCTTTTCACAAGACAAGAGTTCATTCAGCCTTTCGACTAAAGATCTTCATATACATATCCCCGATGAAGAGTCTAAATCGAAATATTAGATAAAGAATTTTTTAGTGTTTTAATTCAAGGCCTTCAATAATGCTATGCTAATATTGTCTAATAACAAGTTAATATTGTGACAATATATTCAAATTAGGGATAATCATATTTCTGTTCTAATGCTATGTTCCAGTACAAAAGTGACACTCTCTCGTCCCCTACTTTTAGTAAGAAACTAATCTTACTTGAAGCTTTGCAACATCAGCATAACGTGATAAATATACATATATATATATATATATATATATATATATATATATATATATATATGTTTGTGTGTATATATATATACACATATGTTTGTGTATGGGGGGGGGATATGTGCGTGTATTGTGTATGAGCTTAAGAGCGAGAGCGAGTTAGAGTTGAGATATCCACAAAGCGAAAGGAATTATAGACTCAATAACAAGGTAGAGAGAAACAGACATGTACAAGATAAAACGCAAAGTATCCTCACCGTCAGAGTGAAAGGCGCGGCAAAGCCACCAACATCTGCCTCGGGGGTCGGTCGCTTGAACGACATTCGGTGTTCGTCGACGATAAGAAATTCGCTAAATTCAACGAACTGATAGCGAAAGTAGTCGACCGACATCGGCACCATCGACATGTCCGCTTCCTGGGGGATTTCAGGAGGCCGAGATTCAGAAGGCAAGAAGACATGAATGCCAAACGAGATGTAAATTCAGACAAGTATATGCAGGCAGTACTCTAGTAGATAAAGCAAGAACTGAACGAGATCAAAGGAGGCGAGGCACATAATCTAAACATTCATTGCCATAATCAATCTGTAACAAGAACGATAAAAGAACAACACAGAAAGGAATCCCTCTCCAGCACTACTGACCGACCGGTTGAGCATTCCAATAATTCCGGTGAGAGAGCCGTTGTCCAACTTGGATCCGAAGTCCAGATCTGCGGGCGCATCCACTTCATAACTAGCGGTTGTTAATGAGGTTGTTTTACCATCATAGTTGGGTCATTTAGGAGAGAGGGTAGGTTATTAAGATGAAAGCGGATGAAGTGATATTTAGTCCTTGTTTATCATTATTATTATGATCAATATCATTATCACATTATCATAATAATCAAAATCATTAATCTTTCATAACTCTAATGTGTTATATTTTATATATCATTAATTGATATACCTAATATCGTTGGGTATTATGATCAATATAGCATTAATCTTGTCCCCATTATCATTCTCATGGAAATGTAAACAAATGAACAATTACTCACCATATTCCGAATTTCCTCGCAACTATATCCATCAGTGTCTTTAAGACACCGACGGCCGTTGATGGAGCTTTTTTGTCATCCCATATGACCCACGGACCCCACTGGACAAAGAGAGAGAGAGAATGAGAGAGAGAGAGAGAGAGAGAGAGAGAGAATGAGAGAGAGAGAGAGAGAGAGAGAGAGAGAGAGAGAGAGAGAGAGAATAATTCCAACGAAAAGATGAAGGAGGAGAGAAAGGAAAATATTACGGGGAAGGGAAGGGCATATATAGGAGAGAGGTAATAATTCAGGTGAAAAGAAATAGGCATATAGACAGATCTGACACTTTAATACCAATTGTTAAAAGAAACAGTAGTAAACGACTTACAGATAGAATGAGCACCCGCAAACAGCCTCCAGTGCCTGACATTTTCCAAGAACAGGATGTCAGTCAGAACTTTTGAGGTCAGCAATATATCAGCTCTCGTTGTATCGGGCGTAAACTGACAAGGGTAATTAAACCTTTTATTAAATGTATATTAATTAATAAAGGTACATGCCAGCATGAACGGTAAAGCGATAGAAAGAGATGAAAGCCACTTAAAATGTACATTAATTGTACTACCAGGTATTTTACGAAAGATATGTCAGTGATTTTCAATATTTATCATTAGCGTTCCACTCGCTTTTATCAAATTTATAATTTATAGTTACCAAGGAACGTGACTACACATCCGTTCTCAGAATGTGTCTTACCTTCAGCTGTAGAGCCTGCCTGTCGACACGGCTGGCAGCACTACAGTAAACCTTTATTCTGCAAGCGCCTGTGTACAACCACGAGATCAGACTTGATCCCGGCCTTTTGTATACGTCATGCGTACGAGGTATGCATTGATTAGTGGTCAGTAAGCAAATACATAAAGGCCAAACGGAATCTTGTCGACCTTTCATTGCGTCAACTAGAGAATATTTTCCCCCTCATGACTATGGGTCCCCGAAGAAATTTTTATTTAATTTCTCTTTATTCCGCTCTCTCTCTCTCTCTCTCTCCCTCTCTTTCTCTCTTCAGTCTACCTCTTTCTCTTTCTCTTCCTATCCCCGCTCTCTATCCCTTTCCCTCTCCCTCTGCATCTCTCTCTCTCTCCCTCTCCATCTCCCTCTGTATATCTCTTTCTCTGACTCTCTCTCTCTCACTCACTCACTCTCTCTCTCTCTCTCTTTCTCTCTCACTCACTCTCTCTCTATCTCTCTCTCCTTCTCCCTCTGCATCTCTCTCTCTCTCTCTCCTTTCCCCTCTCTCTCCCTCTGCATATCTCTCTCTCTCTCTCCTCCCCCCCCCTTTCCCCTCTCCCTCTTTCTCTCTCTTTCTCTCCTACCCTCTTTCCCCTCTCTCTCCCTCTCCTTCTGTATATCTGTCTCTCTCTTCCACTGCATATCTCTCTCCCTTTCCCTCTCTATCCCTTTCTCTCTCTCTCTTTCTCTATTTATCTATCTATCTATCCATCTATCTCTCTCTCTCTCGTCTTCGAAACAATAACAAACCGCCGCTGCGAGCTCTTCATATTCATGTGATTTTAATTGGATATTTGTGGTCTCCAACCTGAAATTGTTGCGGTGATCAACATAAAGATTCAGTGAATCTTTACACAATAATTAGCTCTACTTTGAGATTGAACTTAGCCAGAAAATTAGAAGAAATTAAGCTCGACCAACGAACATACCTCTAGTCCGGAAGGCTTATTTTTAAGCATGCGCAGAGCGCTTGTGACGTCATGAATACGTCATAGGGCATTGAGTTTTATGCTGCCTGGAGCCCTCTGGCCCTGTCTCACTTAAAGACCTTGAGGATGATCTAGAATGAGTGATGAAGATGATATGACTGATGCGCTGATCTCGGGAGATGAGATGTTAGTACCGTCTGTCAAGAGGCCCATCTCCTACTCAACAATAATAGTGAACCTTCATCCTCTATTGGCAAGTCCTCCAGTCGAAAGAAATCTGACCCTGAAAACAGCTCTTTCCACATCATGTCTACGAATCAGTTGCTAAGTGCCATTACACCCCCGGCATTCGCCCCAAGGGCTGACTATGCTAAGCTCTTGTTCAAGGACAACCCCTCAGTGGATATAAAGCTTCGATGGCTGTCAGAAATTACACAAGGATTTCATCCTGACCGAGACTAGGCTGAGGTTAAGATGGCTTCGATTCCATCTCCCTTTGTCTACATCTCCCGCCGGCGTTCGGACACCATTGACAGTGTGATAAGAGGAGGGTTGCTCTCTCCACGAGATTCGACTCACCAGAACTGCCACGCAAGTTTCCAACATATCTCCTTACACGCTAACCTATTTGCACTGATCCAGCTTTGCACAAGGAGCTTCCAGGAATTCACAAAGCCCGTCGATTCTTTCAGAATGGAACACCCATCAACCGGCTTGTAATCACTGCAGCCTTCCTAAGCCGCCGCCATTTAGTACTGCCTTTACCTTCCTTCCCTGTCAGCCTCTTGCGAGTTTCGTAAAATTAAGGATGACCAACAGTGGTGCTATTGCTCTGTATCAGAATGGTGTGTATACTGCTCTGAGCTATATGGCACACAAATGTGCCCTCCCCCAACACCCAGCCTTTCCTCCAAGTCGGAATGTTTTCCGAACAGTGGCGGCTTTAAATAGAATCATAGGGCAAGGTGCGATATGTCAAGATCCGATCCCCCTCAACCCCAAAGCATAGGTCAACCGCGAACTCTCTCTCCGTCAGACCGTAACCAGACATGCAAAATAAGACCAGGCATGAAGCTTCTACACAGGTATCCCCTAAACGAAGCTCCAAGAAGAAACAAAACAAGAAGAACAAGCAAGAACAACTCGATCCCAACCGCCACTGGGAGGAAACAGCTCAGCATCAGATGGAAGGAGCCTCCAGCAGGGCAATCAGTCATAATCAGTAATTATGCTGAGAAAACAAGAGTCAATCAAGAAACAACCAAACAAGCACAATCTAACCAAGACGACGATAGCGACGAAGGCTATGTCAAAGTCGTATCAAGGAACAATGACCCATGATTACTACACCAGTTTCAGTGTCAGCACGGGGAAAGGACATAAAGCCCGATATTTTCATAGACTTAGACGCTTTTCCCGAAAATGTGAAAGTGTTTTTAAACAAAGACAAATGCAAGAGCAACCAAAACGTTTGACCAGGCATCTTCGTCAGCAGTGCCTGTGACCAGATCGCACGATATTATAAAAATAGAAGACATCAACGCACAATCTCTCCTCGGACACTTAGACGAAATTAAATTGGTAATTGAAGAGAGAAACATAAACAGTCTGTGCATCGGTGAAACATGGCTCCACCAGGATATGGTTAGTAATTTCATAACCGTTCCAAATTTCAATATCTATAGGTGCGATGCAGGGCGTGGAGGAGTATGTAAGTATGTACGGGATAACCTGAAATCAACCATGATGTCTCCTACAGCAGTTAATAATACTGCCGTAGATGATGTCTGGGTTACCGTACAGACCAACATGCTTCCTTTCATTATTATTGGCGTTATATGTAGGTATCCTCATACAACTTCAGAATCTTTTGAATACATAGAACAAGTCTCTAGAGAAATGTCATTGAAAAATAAACCACTCTTTATCTTAGGTGATATAAATGCTGATTTGAATAAATCTAATGCTAAATTAGCTATGATTACAAAGAAAAAAAAAATATAGATAAACCTACACGTATTACAGAAAACACCTCATCCTTATTAGATGTAATAATAACTAACAGGTCAGATATTATCCATCATACGGATGTCATCCCGTGACATACTGCTGACCATGAACTTCTCACTCACATCAAATATATAAAGAAACCAAAGTGACCACCGATAACAAAATCATTTCGTGACCTTATGCATTATAACCTTCAATCATTCATCGAGCTCATCTGATCTAAAGAGACGACGCTCTTAAATATCTTATCAACAGATGATGTAGACAAGCAGGTAATTATCCTTACGGAAGTGATTAAAAGCAGTATTGACGCGTTGGCACCTCATGTAACGCGAACCGTCGGATGTCCCCCTGCTCCATGGATAGATGACAACAAGAGGGCTATTAAAGACAGAAATAATGCCCACCATAATCTCAAAAACAACAGAAATGACTCCGCCCTTCGGGCAGATTATAAAGTAAAAACGGAAAATATTAAACAGTTAATACAAAGTGCAAAAACAAATTATTTCAGAAACAGATTCATAGAATGCTTTGCGCTTTGATAAGGATAGTCTACCAGCAACCGCACATTATCTGGCGGTCATAATTAACACTTCCCTGGTCATTGATGTTTTTTCCGTCGCTTTGGAAACATGGAATAGTAACACCAATTTTCAAATCGGGAGATATAGACGATGTTAATAATTACCACCCTATTACAATACTCCCTGTACCATCTAAAGTTCTTGAGAAAATTGTAGCAAATCAACTAACGAGTTTCCTGGAGGCCAATAATCTATTATCTAAAACACAACATGGCTTTAGAAATAGATTATCCACTGAAACCGCGTTATTACAGATATGATTGAATTTATAATATAAACAAAAATCAGGTAAATTCACTCACATTATGTGATCTTTCCAAAGCTTTTGACAGTGTAAATCATAAAATTCTCCTTAACAAACTAAAATCCCATAGAATTGATTCTTTTTGGTTTAGCAGCTATTTAAATACTAGAACTAAATCTGTAAAAAATACAATGGAAACATATCGAAACAACCAATATATTTTGGTGTTCCACAAGGATCTATTTTAGACCCAATCCTATTTACAGTTTTCATAAATGACTTATCAACCATTGCTCATAAATGCCTTCTAGTGCAGTACGCCGATGATTCACAGTTTCTTCATAGTGACTCAGTAAATAACTTAAATACATTAATAAGAAATACTCAAAACACTCTTACACAAGCTAAAATATACTTTGAAAGTAATGGTCTTAAATTAAATCCCCATAAAACTCAATGCATATTCATAGAACATTGCCAAAATCCCCATCGACATAACCATAGAATTTGAAGGCCACCCTATCAAACCAAACATTTCAGTGAAAAATTTAGGAGTACACTTGGATAGATACATGACATTTGAAACACACGTTGATAACATACACAGGAAAGTAATGGGCACATTAATATTTCAAATTCACATAAAAATCTAATCACTACGGGTACTAGAATCATTGTCGTGCAAACACTAGCTCTTAGCATAATAAATTACTGCTCAAATGTTTGGGGTTCAACCAACAAAACCGAATTGCAAAAAGTACAAAAATGACAAAACTTTGCTGCAAGAGTTGCGGGTAATATTAGTAAATTCGATCACATTACCCCACATATACAAAAATTAAAATGGTTAAAATTTCATACTAACTGCAGTTATGATACCTGTCTCTTTACCTACAAATTGATACTTGGATTCTATCCACCATAGTTATTCCCCCTGCAAACTGTAGGGAATACAGTTGGCATCCAAACACGCCAGGTAAATTCCCTATTTGTAAAAAGATCAAATACAGAAACTGGGGCAAGACATATGCAAATTCTAGGACCGAAAATGTGGAACTTTGTTGCCAGATAACATTAAAAACGTTAACTTTTGTAATTTCAAAACAAAATTGAAAGAACGTCTCTTTACTCTTCAAGTGTAAATATATATGTATTTATATCAGAATAACCATTGTAATTTATCGACAACATCGACTCGTCCTAAACTCAGCGGATGATCACACTACCCTCCAACTCATTGAGGGTACTGTTGGATGCGGCAAAATACAATTGTGCAATGTGCACTCTGCCCTAGGCGGTATAGATCCAGCCACCCTTTCAGCCCCCACCACCCGTGGCATGATTTACAAGGGGGATTTTACTGCTCATCACCCTGCTTTAGGAGATCTTTCCGGTACTGTAAATCGAAATGGAACTCGACTTCTGGAGTACATTCACCTTCATCATATAACTCGCTGGAATATTGCTGGTGCCACGCGCTCAAGGAGAAATTTTAGATCGCATCCTTACATGTGGACTTGTAGCTTCCCAAATGAAATGTCCATCAGTTCCGACACTCTTCTCTGACCATATTGGCCTCAGGATTCAATATATCCGGACACGCATTGCAATCCCACCAAAATACCTTCCTCCATACATCTCTTTCATGACTAAACTTTACGTTTGATCCCATTACCCTGAAAAATTATACTCCTCACCTGTTGGTGCCACACATGATTTTTACACTCGATATGTCAGCAAGCCACACATCAGGAATTGTGTCAGTGCCCACAGATAGACGCTGGATAATCGTATCACTCAAGCAGAGAGAAAGGGAACAAAAACTGGCCTAGCATTTATAAGACGACCAAATCCTGAGATGCTGCACTACTATCAGTTATCAAGACAGATGACCTGATATGTGCAAACATAGTCATGGCACAATCTGACAAGCAACAATAATAAACAAGCGTTGGGTCGATGTGGCGCATTATAAATAAAGTTGTGAAGAAGAAACCTCCAAGTGCACTTCACCACAGCCCAGCTCAGTATGCACAGGATCTGATTTATGAATGGTAAACAGAGTCTCAAAACACCAACCTCCCGGGACACAAACAAGACACTCTTTCCACTCAGGAAAACTACCATGCACTCTGACTTACTTCTGCCTTACTAAGTAGGGATGAAGAAAATGATGTTGCCATAACTGAAAATGAACTGCGATATGCCCTCTCAAAAGGCAAGGCATCAGCTCCAGGTGATGATGGCATCACCTATCCAGTCCTCCATATACTTGTAAATGTACCTTCAGCTCTTTCCACTGCTTTCGCCTAGGATATGTGCCACAAGTATGGACCGGCAGTACAATTGTCCCCATCCCTAAACCAGGCATCGACAAATTTCTGCCCATATCCCTTACCTCCTGCTTCTGCAAGGAGTTAAAGTATATTCTCCTTTCACACCTTATGTACCGGCTTCAAGATAGGCTGTGAGGAACTCAGTGAGGAACACATCACTACTTTATGGAGCTCTACACACGTCTCTCCCCAACCAGTGTTGTTGCCTTCATCGAATTGAAGAGTGAATTTGACATTGCCAATAAAGATATGATCTTAGACCAGCTTGTTGAGTTTGGCATGAAAGGAAACCATCTAAAATAGATACGTGGTTATCTATAAAAGCCTTTCGTGTTTTGTTTAAGGGAGTGCTGAGCATCACCAAAGACTTTGATCTCGGTTCACCACAAGGTAAAGTGTTTAGCCCTTTTTTATTTAACATCCTTATCCATCGTTTACTCTGCCTTCTTCCTAACGACAATGAGACAACCATCGGTTGTTATGCAGATGATATCTGCATTCCCTCAAGTCCCAACGACTTGCAGCACTTCCCTCACTCATTCTATTTGTCAGCTTCCACATGCAGCCTCGTCATCTCCCCAGCCACGAGCAGAATTTATTCCTCCAGACCAGCAAGGTTCCTACCAGAATTCACCATGAGGAAAAGTGCACCCCTGCACACATACTATCTATATTTGGGAACGCCAATGAGGATTACCCCTTCAATTCTGGCGAGACAATGAGTGCATCCCATTTTTCAGGATCTACTAACCAGGCTGCAGGGATGCCTAAACCCTCTCAAGTGATTATCTGGCTCTACTGCTGGAATATCTGTCCCTGTCGCCAGAACCATATACATTACCTTCATAGGCTCAGTGCTTGATCATCTCTCCCCTGCTTTATGTCAATTCTCCAGAACGGTTTTACAGCCACTCAAAAAATTCCAAAACCAGGCATTGAGACTCATCATGGACTGCCTTGCCTCCACTAGAATTGACAGTATACAAAATGAACTTCGCCTTCCACCACTTGTCGACAGAATATACTCCAAATTTACCTTTTTTATCATCTAATATCTGCATTACCCTCACCTACCCTCACATTATCCTCACTATGGTCACATTATTCGAACATCACTTGATCCTATGGCCACCTCGTCCTTTGCTTCGTCCTGGAGGTTGTTCATTGGTCAGGACTGTTACTTCAAACATTCGGAGGCTTGACATAAACATCAGTGCAGAGACTGGGGACCCAGGCCTTCTACCATGGCAAACCCCTATGCCAGCAGTATCTACATCCAATTCGGATCTACCTCAATTTCAAAAACAGATGGTCTTGGAAACTATTGCAGAAATATCACACTCTTTCGGTATATTTCCATATCTACACTGACCGAAGATGCTACGCCAAAATGCCTGCACCTCAACACGACGCAGTAGCAATGCTGAGAGGGCTCAGAGTGTAACCTTTCAGAACTATGAGCACTTTTGTAACAATCTAACCCAGTAACGTCTCAGTGGACTTATGGATTGCCGACACAACGTAGTCAGTGCCCGTCTCAGGATCGGGTACCGACCAGTATGGCAGGTAGGCGGTACAGAAGACGTACCGCAGTTTTCTCTTGCAAGATTTTTCATCTCCAGCACTATTGCCTTGAGTGTCCCACGGCTGCACCTGTGATCCCACAGAGACAGACCGTTATAAATGTTCGTAATTATTTGCTTACAGATGACTACCTAGATCTAATTCTTGTGCAGCATCCTCACTTTGGTGGTTGTTGATTTGTAACTGTATTATATAAATCTCAATGTATGTGGCTCATATGCACCATCTCGTG
>BOPN01008381.1:15000-25000 GCA_017312705.2 Penaeus japonicus | reverse complement strand
GTATTAACTGTGGTCATTATTGTAACTGACATTTATGGGAAGAGAAAAAGAGATAATTATTTCCAGTTTACTTGGTATAATTCTACCACGTGAGATTTTTTCTTCTTTTTAGGACGTATTTGTAATCACATCATTAGACATATGATAATGATAATAATTATAATGAAAATATCAATGGTGATAACAATAGTAGCAATGATATCGACAGTGGCAATAATAGATGAGATGACCAAAAGCTTACGGCAGAGAAGTCATAGTGTTGAATCGCAGAAATGGCTGACAAGGAGCCCATGCCCGCAGCCCCTCCTTTAAAGACCGTCCTGAGGGATCGAGACACGTCGTGGACGATTTCCGACTTCGCCCGAATCTTCCCCAAGGTGGAATTGGGTTCGGCATTCTGGAGAGGAGTGGCGACGTTAGATATGACACCGCTGCACACAGAGAGGGAGGAATGGGCAGCAGATCTGATCCTATGAAACTTGGAAAGACAAATAAATGCTCTCTCTCTCCCTTGCTAGGTTAAAGCTTGATAAGGCACAATTACAACAGCGACAGTAGGTGTAGTGGTTTTGTTTCTCAAGAGACTATAGAGACATTCGGGCATATGGTCTCACCTTAGTCGCGATGTCTATTATACCTCCCAAGACGATGTGGCCAGGCAAGTCCACCTCGGCGAACTCCTCGAAGTTGTCGAATGGGAGGACCACCTTGGGGAGGATGAGCATGGCCTTGAGGTTGGAGCGGTACACAGTGCCAACGATGAGGGTCGCCAGGAGCCACATGCCCGCCACCACGCGCACGGGGACGTTGCGCGGCTCCCATGGCACCGCTAAACGGACGATGCAAGAGTGAGATGGCACAAGCAAGAAGGAAACACCAATTGCCACCTTGTGCAGAAGTGAGGGACCAATTGAGTGATGACAGTGCCTTGGTTTAATTTGTATGATAAATAACCAAGAGGGAAAAAAATGTGACAAAGCTAAAGCAAAAAGCCAAGACTAACTTCGTTAATGGGCCATCTACGTATCTATTCCTTAAGTGTTACCAACTTCTACTTTCCCCTGACTGCGGATATCTTCGCCTAAGAAAAGGGGAGGTTTTACGACCTTAGGATAGTAACAGTATGTTTGTTTGTCTTATGCAAGCAGTAGGACAATACTACCATACAGACAAAACCAAAAATACAGGAAAGCAAATGGAAACCGAAGGACCTCCGTATCTTCATGATTGACGAAGAGCGATACTAACACTGAGAACAGAGACACGACAACGTCCACAGGATCGAGGACCGAAGCTTGAAGGCGATGCTCGCGCCCTTTTCTTTCAGGGCTTTGCCTTCGCCGCCGCCCTCGCCGCCGCCCAAGACCTCTCCGGCAGATTTCGCTTCGTCGACGTCTGCCTCGGGCCTAAGGGAAAGTGTTCCAAATGTGATTATGTGTTTATGCACACGTATATCTCCATCTCTATTTACAGCTGTGTGTGTGTGTGTGTGTGTGTGTGTGTGTGTGTGTGTGTGTGTGTGTGTGTGTGTGTGTGTGTGTATATGTATATGTATATGTATGTATATATATATATATATATATATATGTGTGTGTATATATATATATATATATATATATATATATATATATATATATATATGTGTATATATATACATACACACACACACACACACATACACACACACACACAATCCACATACCTGACCCTGAGATGGACGAGGAACGTGACTCCGCACACCACCAGCGATGCCAGGAACACCATCAGCCACAGCTGGAACGAAAGGTATTAATATAAGTATACATAATGCATACATATGATGTATGTATATACTGTGTGTGGATATTTATGTACATTTGTATGTATGTAGGTGTGTGTGTGTATATATATATATATATATATATATATATATATATATATATATATATATATATATATATATGTGTGTGTGTGTGTGTGTGTGTATATAGATATATATATATATATATATATATATATATATATATATATATATATATATACATATATATGTATGTATGTGTGTGTGTATACATACACATACACACACATGTATATATATATATATATATATATATATATATATATATATATATATATATATATATATATATGCCAACATACATATAGGTAGACGCATTTACATATGAAACTTAATCAATTAATCTATACATATCAACATAGAGCCAAGCCCTAAAGGGCACGCTTACCATTGGCCATCGCGAGCGCCCACTCACCATAGGAGAAAAAGGCTTCAGGAACCCCACCACATCCGCCTCGGGTATCGGTCGCTTGTATACGAGGCGGTGCTCGTCCACGATGAGAGGCTCGCTGAAGTCTATGGCCTCTGATCGCATTTGGTTGATTGACAGGGGAACCATGCTGATGTCCGCTTCCTGAGCAAAGGAACCTCATTAATAACGTTGGGTTGAGAAGGCGCTCGGTAGGTCTCACACGTGACCTGCACAACGCCTTGTGTGTGTGTATATATATATATGTATGTGCATACATATGTATATATATATATATATATATATATATATATATATATATATATATATATGTGTGTATGTATATTTAAATATATATATATATATATATCTATGTATATATTACACTGAAGATGGGATCCAGATGGATCTTGAAACTGTCGTCTCATTTTCAATAAATCTATTTTGTGTAAAGTGGGTATCTCTGCCATTCATCAACACGGAAGAATGTTTTGCAAGTCAACATATATATATATATATATATATACATATACATATATATATATATATATATATATATATATATATATATATATATATATATATATATATATATATATATATATATATATATATATATGTGTGTGTGTGTGTGTGTGTGTGTGTGTGTGTGTGTGTGTCCACACACACACACACACACACACACACACACGCACACACAATTAGAAGAAAGGCAATCAGATAGATAAATAATGCCACTCACCCTCCGATTAAGCTCTCCAATGAGGCCGCCGTAGGTCCCGTTTTCAAATCGAGCCCCGAAGTCAAGTCTCGAAGGGGTATCTATGGTATAACTGCTGGTCGTGATAGAAAAGGCCTTGTAGGTTTGTGATATTGTTATCAGGTTTGCTGTAATCATAATCATTATAATTATTATCATTATCATTGTGAATAATTTCAATTACAACAAAATATGTTTCATTTTTTTTCTGTTATTAAATTGAAAATTTCTTCTACAGAGGAAAACTGTACGAATACATTCCAAAACTAAGGTTCGGGCGAGCTGTCTGAACCCTCAGGTCGATTCACTCGACTTTTTCGACTCGTCCCGCTTACAGGTGGAAAAGGGGGCGTGGCGGCAGATCGCTCGTAAGCACCAGGGAAGGCACACCTTACTGCAGCTGAGGGCCGAGTTACGGGGGCGTGGTGTCTTTTCATTCTTTCTGATTGGTATCAATATGGTGTAAGCGATTTACAATTGTTATTGTTTATTTTGGTTAGGTCTTTCAGCGTTGTTAGAAACTTCCTGCGTTGTTAGAAACTTCCAGCGTTGTTAGAAACGAACCGGCCTTGGTTCTCGGTGAATATTTTTTATTTTTATTTTTATTTTTTTGTAGGAAATTTCAGCGTTGCTTAGGAGTATGCGGTTCGGTAGGGTTTCAGCGTTGTTAGATATCTTATCGTAATTTTTAAGGTTCACCTCGTTTCAAGTGACAATATTTTGATATTTTAGTTAATCTATCTTGGAACTTATTTGAGAGAAAAGGGTTAAATTTTGGTGACGGTGATTCATGTTCATCCATATTTATTTTATCTAACAATCATCACTTAATTATTTTGTTTGAAATAAACAAATATATATTGTTCACCGGTGTTTATCTCAAACCCTCAGAACTGAAGACATCCTTTGATTACTTAAAGAACCTAATTATTCACAATCATCGTTATCAGTATCATCATAATGATAACTACGATTATCGTTACTGTTAGTATCATCATTATCATTATTACTGACCAGAAGCCAATATTTTCGGCGAAAATATCCATTATCGTTCGCATCACCCCTGTGGCCATAGCGGGGGGCATATCTTCCGTCCACTTGACCCATGGCTCCCACTTTGGAGAGGATGTGGTCGGGGAGAGAGGGGAGAGAGATAAAATTTTAAAGATATTTTTGTTTTATAAATGTAAGAGAGAAAATAAGTTTTGATAATGATAGCAATAATGATGATAATGATTATTGGGTTATTTGATGTTAAAGAAGATATAAAAAAGAAAGGAAGGAAATAAAAGAAAAAAAGAAGAAATTAAGTAGAGGGAAGAAATAAAAGAGATATAAGTAGCAAGGCCACAAAAAGAAAATAATTACAAAATAAAGGAAGTGGAAAGAATAAGAACAAGAGGAAGAAAGTAAGACGGGAAAAGAAGAAACTAAGATAGCAAAAAAGAAAAAAGATGAAAGGAAGAAAGAAGAAGGAATACAAGAACGACAGTAAATAGAAAGTAGAGAGAAATAGAACGAGAAAATAGAAACAAAAAGGAGAGCGAAGGTCCAAACAAAATCGATTTTAAATTCCGATAAAAAAATAAAACAGGGAATAAATAATAAATCAGATAAATAGATAAGCATACGCAGATAGACGAGAATAGATAAATGAGTAAGAACAATTTTTTGTATAACTAGGAATAGATTGATAAATTATCAAAGATTGATGAATGGATAGGAACTGATAAATCAATAAATCAGTATGAATAAATATCTAAATGTATGATATTAAGACCGACAGATATGAGAATATAGATCATCAATTAACATTAGAAAATATAAGCAGCGATATACACAGGACTCGGAAGGGCTTTGTTGAAAAATAGAACAGTCCCCCCAACCGAAGGGGCAATTTTGCCCTTATTTTAACTGGAAGGAAACTTTCAATCAAAATAAGGCACGTAATAGGGCAATTATCCTCCCGAATTTTATTAATGGGGCGATTTTTTTCACTGATTTTAATTGAAAGCACATGTTTCTCTTTGGACGATAGGAATGAAAAGGACAGGTGCTGAAGGACTCCGAGGCCCTCCCTCCTTCTAGCCCTGTGCACGTCTCTGAATAGAGGACTAAATCAAGACTCAACTCCAATATGCATTTTGGCGACTTACGCGTAAGATTACGGCTCTTAGACAGCCTCCTTCTCGGTCAGTTGCCAACATGTTCTGAGAAAGAAACTCCGATGCACAGTTGGTTTGTACGAAGGATAAGAAGTATTGAATATTCATAAGAGGTATTTTTACGTAAAGTTGGTGTTCACTTCATTTTGCTTTTAGTATTTTTTTTTTGGGGTGTTCTAATTAGAGAATTAGTTCTCACTACATTTTTTTTTTATAGTTACTTTTATTCTAGTTATGATCACTTCTACTATATTTTTTTCTATGAATATCGTATCCCATCCTACAAAATCCTACAATGACATACAATACTACAGAAGAATATATAGCAAACAGGTTTAAAAAGAAGACCTATTCTATGACAACTAACCCTTGGGTCGATGTCCGAAAAAGTGTCACAAAGTAAGCAACGACACTCGCTTTTTATAGGCCCCGAGATCAACCTGATTTGGTGACTGACATTTGCAACTTCAGGATACGTTTATGCACACTTTGACTTTGTGATTGAGGGGAAAGGGGGTGGTTGTATGTATAGCTTTTCATAGACATTTTAGAAAATATCACTCTATGATTTATATGCTCTTTTATTTTTTATTTTTTATCTTTTATTTTTATTTATCTATTTTTTTAAATTTTATTTTATTCATCTTTTTTTGTCTATATTTATTTATTATCATTTTTTTTCTTAAGATTACTGTATTAGAAGGAAACGAATGTACACGGGGAAAACGCTGATATTACTTTCCTTTTTTTCTGTATTAACTATGTAGCTTAATGTTTTGTTTCATGCTTACAAAGCCGTTTCCTCAATTTGGATCGATCAGTTTAAAAGATAAAACATATATTTTTTTTCTGTTCGTTTGTTTCACAGAAATTCAAATGAGGTCTTTACGAATATTTCCAGTGCGTTTTTATCGCAATATTACAAAGAAACTTTGCTTTCAATTATACAGCTACGGAGAAATTCTAAAGAACTATTCCTGTAACCTATTCAAGCAGGATAATAATGATAATGATACTACATTACTACTGCTACTACTACTACTACTACCATTATTGCTACTACTACTATTACTACTACTACCATTACTAATACTACTATTACTACTACAGCAGCTACCACTACGTCTTCCTTCAAATGATAAAGGTAGAGATAGTAAGAATTATGATGATACTGACGATGATAATGATGCTACTAATTCTATTATTGCTACTACTTAAAATAATGATCATGATATATATATATATATATATATATATATATATATATATATATATATATATATATACAATAAGCCAACTAGTACTGATGATAAAATAATAATGATGATGATGTTAATAATGAGGATGGTAGTGAGCAATAATAAGGATGATGATAGTAATAACTGTAATTACAATGATTAATTACAATGATAATAATGATGGTGATGATAATGATTAATATAACATTAATGATACTACTTCTGTTGATAATAATAATGATAATAATAATAATAATAATTTTAATAATAATTATAATAATAATAATAATAATAATGATAATAATAATAATAATAATAATAATGATAATAATAATAATAATAATAATAACAATAATAATAATAATGATAATAATAATAACAATGACAATAATAGTAACAACAACAATAATAAGAGTAATAAGTATTACTACAATTATAATTATCATTGTTTAGTAGTGGGAAAATACACTGTTAGTAATTTCCCTTTTGTTTCAACAGAAAAATTCGACCTGAAATCCTAATCAGAATTAACACGACAGAAAACTAGTTCCACAATATTTCAAAATTATCAAGATATGTAACGTTTAATATGTTGAATTTGCATTTGACTAAATGAGAATCCCTTATACACACAATTATACAGCAAGAAAACATAAAAAATTAAATAAAAAAGAGAGAAAAAAATTATATAGATGTATTACATATATAGATTATAAAGGCATAATATGAAAGGAATACATAAATGTTCTCATAATCACGATGCTGTTGCAGAAAGAGCTACAACAGATTCAACATTTGATTATTAGATTAATGAATTATAGAAATCAAACATGACATGTATATGCTGAATTATTTCATATAAGAAACTTTACTATTTACTACATTGCATCTTGTATCTGTTATTGGGAGAGCAGTGTTCACTCAATCTTATATTCCTCCATGCCTTTAGTAGACCAAGTCAAATGCCAAATCCAAAATAAGTTTAGTGTTATAATTCTGTATGTATCTGAATTTTGGTACGCATTAAGAATTCAATATATTCAGTCCTGTTCACTTTTAAACACAATATATCAGTGTCGGCAAGATATTGATTTGAAACATCTATCTGTGTGTGTGTGTGTGCGTGTATGTGTGTGTGTGTGTGTGTGTGTGTGTGTGTGTGTGTGTGTGTGTGTGTGTGTGTGTGTGTGTGTGTGTGTGTGTGTGTGTGTGTGTGTGTGTGTGTGTGTGTGTGTGTGTGTGTGTGTGTGTGTGTGTGTCTAAATCCCATGTTCAGATTGACAGTCCCTTACCCACAATGCGTCTCGATAATAAATGTGTATCTGTATACGGAGTCCGTCGTGTTACCAATTTGAAATTCCATTTGATAGTATACAGACCATTATTCAAAACCTGATGTTAAGATAAGATTTCAATACAGTTGCTATTGTAATGATAGTCACGTTGATAATGATACTGATAATGATACTATTGATAATAAAAGCTATTCAATGAAAATTATAATATTCAAGAAACTAGTGGTAATTGATGATAATGATAATCATGATAATTTTCTGCTCTTATCATCAATATTGTTTTTGTTATTTTTCCTTCTTGTTATGCTTTTGTTTTTGTTATTTTTCCTTCTTGTTATGCTTTTGTTTTTGTTATTTCTCCTTCTTGTTATGCTTTTGTTTTTGTTATTTTTCCTTCTTGTTATGCTTTTGTTTTTGTTATTTTTCCTTCTTGTTATGCTTTTGTTTTTGTTATTTCTCCTTCTTGTTATGCTTTTGTTTTTGTTATTTTTCCTTCTTGTTATGCTTTTGTTTTTGTTATTTCTCCTTGTTATGCTACTAGTCATGACAACCACAAATTCAGATTAATATATGGCTGGTCATATCTGAAATTATTTTTCTTTACTTACTTCTTAATTTCTGGTCATCCTTTTTTTTTCTTTTCCTTTCTTTTCTCTTTTTTAATGAAATGTAATTTTGATATTCATCAAATTATGATATTCATTCCCCAATCATGTACTATGAATTCTCGCCTGAATTCCAATAGTGTTATGTATTTGTATACCTATCGAAAGGAATATATATCTTTTTTTTATTAATATAATTCAATGCTAATATAACTGAAAATAACTATTGTTACTTTCCATAATGATTATTATATTCATTACAATTGTTGTTTTTTATCAACATCATTAGCCTAATAATCATTTTCGTCATCATAATCGGTAATATTATTTTCCTTAACATTTTCAAAATATAGTGGCAGTGGTATTGTCGATTCGCAACAGAAAGGCCGCAAAGATTTTCTAGTTTACTGATACGCACAAAATATTTTTTTTCTAGTAGATGTAACGGGTCGGTGTGGTTGTGTAGCGCGGCGGCGTAGCGGGAAGAGGTGAGGTATGGACTGATATTTTGGACTGCACTGGACACTCCCATCGAGATGGAAGTGAGACAGGTAAGTCTGATGGAGAATTGAGATGAAGAAAAGTTTAGAAATGAAGATAAGAAGTAGGCAGGATGGAAGTGGGAGGACAAAACTCCCTGTCTCGAAGGTGATAAATAAGAAGAGGGTGGAGAGGAAGGGGTCCTTGTTGGTCTGAAAATGGAAGAAGAAGTGGTCAAAGGAGCTGTAGAGATAGTGGAAATAAAAATTGGGAGGAGATAAAGTAAAAGTTAGAAAGTTAAGCATCGTTGAAGAAAATATTAGCTTATTTTTGGGGATCCACCAGGAGAAAGAAGTTGGCCTTGGCAGCCAACTTAAATAAAGTACGGAAGTACGGAAAGTAAAGAGGAAGTGGTGGAGGGAGAGTGGAAATGAATTTTGCGAGGAGACCATGCGATAGAAGGAAAGCTCAGAAAGCTGGAGAAAGGAGAAAGTTTCTCACACGTCACCTGTCGTTGAAGGGCATGTGCCGTGCTTGACGTTCAATCGGCGCTCTGTGGGCTAGTTTGGGGTATTAATTAAAGTCGTTAAAAATCTTGTGGTTACAGGTCGTCTCCAAATCTTCTTGAGTTGCTAGTAAATGCTCTTCTCTCTTATTTTCTGTCTTCTTGTCTTGCTGGTCTTGTTGCCTCCTTTCGTTTCACCTATGCCTGCTGGCATGAAGGTTCCATCAACTTGCTCCTTTCTGCTCTTCTTTTCTATCTTGTCTTGCTGATCTTGTTATTCTACTCTTGACTTGTGCCTCCGTGCCGCTTCATCGGCCTCCTGTGCCTGATGTTCCAGCGAAGATTGCCTCAACTTCTTCATTGCCATTGATCGTGCTGAGGCTTTTGGGGCCACTAGACATGTCCGTCTTCTGGCCGAGAGTCCAGGCCATTGTAGAGCTCCTCTTGAATTCTTTTCCAGGTTCTTCTTGCTTGCTGGTGGAGCCTCTTGTTGATCGCCTGGGTCCTTAGTCTTGCGTGGATCTCTTTCGCGGTGACTACCTGGGGGAAGCTGGTGTTCAGAATCCATTTGCCTGCTTAGCTCTGAAAAATCTGTAGCTTCATCATTTGACTTTTAGAAGCTATGTGGTTAACACTGGCCGGTATTCCATGGTGGGCCGGATTAGGGCTTAATAAATGTAGAGCTTTGTTTCAGGAGTGTGAA
>BOPN01008381.1:0-2500 GCA_017312705.2 Penaeus japonicus | reverse complement strand
CATCAAAATAGTAGTCCTGCATGAACAAAAAGTGCGAAAACAAGGAATGAGAGAAATAGCATGCGCCTTTATTATATGTCTCTTTCACCGTAATTGTGAAGATTCAACACCACGGGTGATCGATCATCTTGATTGTGCAACGAAACCCAAGCGGTTGTGTAGGCAGCTGGTCCTCAAGATGGCAGCGTCGGGACATCATTATTGCTAAGCCGTATTGATGGACACACACACAAACAGACACACACACACAGACACACACACACACACACACACACACAGACCTGGAATGGGGTCATAGAGTAGTGCCCGATGGATATGTAACAATTACTTTGATGACTGGTAGTGCCAAAATAGCAGGGTGGGAGGTAGAGGGTATTTAGATTTTACATACTTATAGATACATCAAAATGTCAATTTTAGACAAAAGTGAAGTAATTATGATTAGCTTAACTTGCTTGTTCCCTTCTGCGTCACGTCGACTGATGATGCAGCATGTAGAATAACCGACACATTAGGCATAAAATATGTAGATAACTAACTTCTGCAATTCTGTTAAAGAATGCTAAGAGAGACATAGATTCCATTGCAACACTTGTAACATAAGAAAAGGTGGCGGGAATAAACTCGAAAAAGAAAATTAGTTAACAGATGCAGAGTAAGTGGAAGCAAATTGCAATACGATGTGGAGATGATGCATGTCACATGTGACCTTGGCTGTAGTAGATCTGAAACATGAAGAGTAAGTATACTACATATAAAGAGTAGATGTCTGGATTTCAGAGAACGCACATGATGTTTTGAACTGTGATGAGAGGCCTGGAATAAAAGTTAATTACCAGTGTAAGAAGAGATAAATCACAAAACAAAATTAATTCTTTGTTCATTTGCGAAATTCTAAGAAATCAGGGAAAGAATCAGACTTACCAATAACATATGAAAAGTTATATTTATCAGTACTTACTGATGTGGCCATGATGTGGTTGTTACATTTCTCGAGGTTAGTTTTCCAAGGGAGGCGTGACTGCTTGACCTAAAACGTTACCGAGCTGGCGGTATTTCTTCTTGTGACAATGTGATAGGTCTTTTTGCTGCAGGGAGCAGTACTCATGGCTCTGTGTTAGAAGAAAGGAAGGTGGTAAACATCGTCCTACCGGGTTACTAAATATTCGTTTTATGCCATGATATCCTAGTTGCTGTGTCAAGCGTGTTTGAGAACAGAAATGTGAGATGAGTTAATGAAAAAAGAGTGCGGAAGGTGAAGGAAGATGCGTATATACATTGAGTAATGTGTGTGTGTGTGTTTCGAAAAAGGTAATTAATCGCAATTAATCATAAACAGCTATGTAATCAAAAAAAGAATAACATCGCGATTTACGCGATATCCGAGACACGATTTTCTATTATACGATTACTTGGCTAACTATATAGAAAGTAATGATAGAATGATAATAAAAGATGGATTGACAAATTGATACGCTAAATTATGTAAGAACGCTATAAAGATATATAAAACGAATAGATAATATCACAAAAAGTATACACACACACACACACACACACACACAAATAGATATATGTAATATATATATATATATATATATATATATATATATATATATATATATATATATACATACATATATATATATATATATACATACATATATATATATATATATATATATATATATATATATATATATATATATATATATATATATATATATATATATATATATATATATATATACATATATATATATATATATTTATGTATATATATACATATATATATATATATATATATATATATATATATATATATATATATATACATATATATATATATATATTTATGTATATATGTACATATATATATATATATATATATATATATATATATATATATATATATATATATATATATATATATATATATATATATATATATATATATATATATATATAATATATATATACATGAATATATATATATATGAATATATATACATATGTATATATATACATATATATATAAAGTAAGTATATGCTAAAAATAAATTGCTAAAGATATAATATATTTTTTAAAAAACGTGATTACGTCAAGTTCGCCCTTCAAGGATGAGTTCAGCTAATATTTTGTTGTTCGTAATACTTTGCAAGTCGAGGACGACTTGGTTAATAGGCAGCCGAGCAATATGCGATATATCCTTCAAATGGAAGACGAGGAAAGTGTCAGACATGGAAACTTATTTTAAAGTTCTAACCTAGCTTCACTTCACTCTCAAGGGACATCTTACAAGCCATTGCTACCCAAATATTCACCACAATATCATCTGTGCCGTTATCCATCAATAAAGGAATTAACAAGCACACACAAACACACACACACACACACACATATATGGCAGATAAACCCACTATACACAAAACAGATTTATTGAAAATGAGACAACAGTTTCAAGATCCATCTGGATCCCATCTTCAGGTCTGAGGAGGA
>BOPN01008380.1:22500-25000 GCA_017312705.2 Penaeus japonicus | reverse complement strand
TAAATGAAAGAAGGGAATTATCATTTCCTCGTCATAATACATGTACTACAGGGAAATCCCAGCCACATCTACGCGCCTTCAAAAACCAACAACCACACTAGCATTGCTTTCATCTTATTGTATTTTATTTTTCTCAGAATTATTAGAGATTTTCCTCAGGGGTTACTCGTGAAAATAAATTAGTTACTGAGAAATAGGCAGTAGATTAATCTACCGTCCGCGTGGCGAAACCGAAAACTTTTGTTGGTGATACAAATTAAACCTGACATGTGACGGCAGCATAACTGACAATTAATATTTAATCAAGTAATAAATCTGACACGTGGCGGCAGCTGAATAGACAAAATAGAATCTGTTAAATATATATATATATATATATATATATATATATATATATATATATATATATATATATATATATATATATATAGTTATATATATTTATGTATATACATCACTGCAAACTCTGCAGTTCAAAATAAAGTTCTTTGAATCTACACGATGCTGAAAGTTGGAAATCCATTTCTTTCTTTCTACTGTGACACAATAAACCAAATTTATAACAAAGAATTCCAGTCCAGTCCTACGATAGGAGAATGAGTCTTATTTTAGCTGGTGGAATTTCTCGGGATCCTTTACTGGACGAAATCAATTGAGGTGGATTTGGAAAAAAAGGGGTATCCGAAGCAAAGGCCAGGCTGAGAATTCGACACACCTCAAAAGACCATGGGTCAGCTATAATGGACATGGACAGCTTGGAATATATGGATGCTCTAGCCCTTGCAGCAGTAAATAGTACTTTACTGCTTCAAACAGGCAAGACGACTATGGTTCCGAGAAACCGACCCATTGTGATATGCTGCAGCTCCATCATTCCATGCAATGTTGAGATAAGTTCAAGACTGGCTTTCAGTCATGTCAGCACTAGGGTATTCAGCCCAGTGTTTATTTCCTTTTCCTCACATCGATATAAAAGTCGAGTAACAAAAATTGTTTTTGCTATAAATGAAGCGAGCATCGGAGGCGTGCCTCTAATAATAAACTGTGAAAGGTTAACGAAGACCTAGGCAGTTGTATGCATAGCGTCCACTCAAACCGACAAGTAAAAGAAGTTTTGGCAACAGTAAGAATCGGGCACACAAGACTGGCTTCTGGGTAGTTAATGGCTGGAGGTGATGGACCACTTTGAGAGGGATGCCAGGAGCCAATACCTGCGATACATGTGTAGAAAAATGTGCAGAATTATCAGTGTATTGGAAGAAGTCCTATTAGTTGCCCCCAAGTTTAAACTGCTAAATTCATATTACAAATTTGATTACTCTTGGAAGTCTCAGATATTTAAGGCTGTACGATTTTAATTTATTATCACACTGAACGTGTGCAAGTGAATTCCCCATTAACCATAAATATTGATGTGGCAGATAATTTTCAGGAATCAATCAATTTCCCCAACAGGGCCCTCGAGTTGGCAGTGCTCTATCCCTTATTCCGACTTGACTGTGCTTAACAAGGTTTCCCTGTGCTTTACCTCCTTCCCCAAACAATTTTAAGTAAATTTTAGTGTCTGCTTCCCACTGCTGTATGAACAGGACTGTATACACAAGGAGAGCCTTGTTCCTTGTTTCTTTTTTCTCTCTCTCTGTCTTTTAATAATGGCCAAGTATGATCAATTTCACCTGATGCAACACGATACTAAGGCCTAAAGTGCGGTTTGTCAATAGTCCTAAAAGTGAATTTTTCGTTCGGTGCTCAACTCTCCCAGAAGGACGTCAGGAAAGCACTCTACCTGCCAATGCATATCCCTTTGTAACAAACTTATTTCCTTGAGGTTTTAATTTAGGATTCTATTTTCAACAGCAGAACGGGTTCCTTTACCAGCGTTAATTGTAATCAGTTTTTAGTAAATCAAGGTTGGTCATTAAGAAATCGGATCGTATTGTTTCTTGAGATAGGAGGCAGTAACAGCAGCAAAATATTATCCCTTGTTTAAGGGCCAAGCGATAGTTGTATGCATAACCTAGAATGGTAACGTTGGGTCTGTTAAACCTGGTAGGAAAAAATAAAATAAAAAGAGTATGTTTGTTTATTAAATAGACATGATGCACAATATAAATATCCTAAATGCAGTCACAACAGAAATGCTGGGAGTGCTCTTGACACAGAACGCCAACAGACAGACCCAAATGATTATCCATGAATGGTATAGTTGGGTCTGACAGACACAACTTACCCCCCCCCCCCCAAAAAAAAAAAAAAAAAAAAAAAAAAAAAAAATAAAAGGAAGCAAAGGAAGTACAGAATAGCAAACATATGTCCAATACCAACTCAATGAACCAGGAAGCTACAGAGAGAGAAAAGGTGAAATAGGTGAAATTTAATGGCTTTGCCAGATCCACCGTTACCACTCTAGGTTAAGTAGTTGCGAGGAGAGACGTGCCCTCCCCCTCTCTCTCTCTTCGTGTCCCCCCTTCTTCTCTGTCTCCCTCCCTCCTTCTCTCCC
>BOPN01008378.1:42500-45754 GCA_017312705.2 Penaeus japonicus | reverse complement strand
CGGTAGGTTGGTTTTATTGACACTGTGTGATTTGCGGAAATGAATAGCGAATGCGATATGTCTCCCCGAGCTGAGTACATTCCCCTGCTAATTATACATGTGGCCTTACATCTCATAGTACAGAAAGTACTTCTTCAGGACACGATCACCGGGGGTGGGGAGCGGTGGAGAGATTAGGAGGGAGAGGGGGGGGTAAAGGGGAGGGAAGGGGGGAGAGAGTGGAAGGGGAGGGGAGGGAAGTGGGGAGAGGGGAGGGAGAGAGAAGTGGGGAGAGGGGAGGGAGAGGGGAAGGGAAGGGAAGTAGGAGTGGGTACGAAGGAAAAGGGGGAGGGAGGAACTAGAGGGTAAGGGGAGGGGGAGGGAGGGAGAGAGATGGTGAGAGAAGGGGGAAGACGAGGAGGGGGATACAGGGGGGAGGGAGAGATGGTGAGAGAAGGGGGGGGGGGAGGGGAGGGATGTGATTTCTCCGACCCAGCAACTAGAGTCCATGTATACTTATAAGCAAAAATGTACTGCCATAAGTTCACACTCAACTATGTATGTATGCACATCGTTATTCACACACACACACACACACAGATGAACATAGTCTATGTGCATATCTGTCGAGACAACGGAGAAGTACCCACGTACATACATAATTGCACATACATACATAATTAAAGACGCACACAAACATACATGCTTACAACAGTAAATACGTACATGAGCTCATTTACTGACACACACACTGGAGCAGATATGGATATCATCACGTAGCCACTTGGGCGAGTTATACACACGTGCAAATACTTACAATAATGATAATAATAATAACGATGATTATAATAATAATGATGATGATAATAAAAATAATAAAAGTAATGATGATAATCTCTTATTCTTGTCATTATCATTAATTTCATTACCATTATCAAAGTGGTAATGATGATAGTATTAGCAATAGTTATGATGATAATGTAATGATAATAATAATTATTATTATAATAATAATGATAATGATAACGATACAATTATAACACTGATAGCAATAATGATAATGACAATGATAGTGATAATAATAATCATAATGATGATGATAATATTAATAATAATAATAAATATATGATATTAATGGTCTATAAAATGATGATAATAATGATCATAATAATGATTACAGCAATAGTGATAATGATGTTAATAATGATATCAATGACGATTAGTATAAGTAGAATCATTAATACCATCCTCTTTATATTTACCATTACAACAATAAGATATAATTCCCTTTCTCACAACCCAGGTATACATTTTTATTTATATATTTTATATATCTATCTTTAATATGGATAGGCCTAATGGAGACGAAATGTATCGTTTACATAGATAACAAAAATATAGACGACAGAATTCTTCACCATGTATAGACGAAATGAATCCCCAACATACATAAACTAAACATTTTTTCGTCCTGTATAGACGAAATGACCGTTCGGCAAGTATAAGAGAAATGTAGGTTAAATATTAGTTTAACATACATAGACGAAGTAATTGTTTAATATATATATATATATATATATATATATATATATATATATATATAGAGAGAGAGAGAGAGAGAGAGAGAGAGAGAGAGAGAGAGAGAGAGAGACGAGATTATTGTTCAACATCCATAAATAAAATAGAGACGAAATATAATTTTGAAACGTGTAGGCAAAATATAGACGGAATACTTCTTCAGTTTACAATCTATAGAAAAAAAATTATCTTTCAACATCAGCTGAAATAAAATTCCTCGGCATTCTTTAACCAAACTCCCCCCATGCAACACAACAACGCAACAATATTGCACACGTATCCCCCTCTTCGCCTGGTCATTGCAACAGCAAAACTCCAGCAACTTTTCTCGGTGTAACATCGTTCGTTTTGCACACTATCTCGGATCAAAACGATTGTTCTTTGTTCATCGAGAGGAATGTTCACTCTCTCGTATCGAGAACTCGTTGATTGATGTTCATCGAGAGTTTACGAAAGTGGTGTTCAGGGCATGTGTGTTTGTTTGTTTGTTTTTGAAGAGGTTGATCCTCGGGAATTCTTTGTCGGATGGATTCTAAGGATCAAAATCTAATCAGGGATTTTTGAATAGGTTCGCCTAGTGGTGTTCATTTCATGTTCAATCTTTCCTTTTTGGGTTTGTCTATTTACTCTCCCTCTCTCTGTCTGTGTCTCTGTCTCTGTCTCTCTCTCTCTCTCTCTCTCTCTCTCTCTCTCTCTCTCTCTCTCTCTCTCTCTCTTTCTATCTATATCTATATCTATCTCTATCTCTATCTCTACCTCTACCTCTATCTCTATCCCTCTCTCTCTTTCTCTCTCTCTTTCTCTCTCCCTCTCCTTTCTCTTTCCTCTTCTCCCTTTCTTCTTCTCTTTTTCCTCCTCTCTCTTCCCTCTTCCCCTTTCTCTCTCTTCTCTCCTCTCTCCACTCTCCTCACTCCTCTTTTCTCTCCTCACTCCTCTCTGTCTCCTCTCTCCTCCTCCTCTCTGTCTCCTCTCTCCTCACTCTCCTCTTCTCTCCTTCGCCACCAACACCATTGTAGCATTCTGGGTCCATGCACATGATCATGCATGACCCATCCCAGGCGTAACCCGGCTTGTATTACGAGCCTACTACGTTACAGAAGTATGCTGGCGTCCGAAGCATAGCGCAGCATAGCCCGCGGGTGGAAGGTCCGAGTTGGAGGGTCAGCTGGCCTGCCTTAGACACAGGGGTCGGAGGTCGAGGAGCTGGGCGGCGATCGGGCCTGCTTTTGTCCTGCGAGGGGCGTCGGGGCGGCCCTGGTGGGCGGGTTGACCGAGTCTGGTTGAGTCCGGCGCTGGGGGTCTGTTTGTTTGTTGGTTGGTTGGCTCAGTCTCTTGTCTGTCTGTCTGTCTGTCTGTCTGTCTGTCTGTCTGTCTGTCTGTCTGTCTGTCTGTCTGTCTGTCTGTCTGTCTGTCTCTTTTCTTTCTTGTCTCTCTCTCACTCTCTCTCTCTCTCTCTCTCTCTCTCTCTCTCTCTCTCTCTCTCTCTCTCTCTCTCTCTCTCTTTCTCTCTCTCTCTCCCAATAAAAGAGCAACCTCTACACGCATACTTGTCACGTACACATGCAAATCTACATATACATATATGCATATATACGAACGAAATAAATACAGACTCAGAAATGCAGACGTTTACAGGTGAATAAACAGGTATGTGGGATTCCGCAAGTGCCACAGACAGTCAGTTATAAATGTGTGCT
>BOPN01008378.1:30000-32500 GCA_017312705.2 Penaeus japonicus | reverse complement strand
AACTTGTTATTGCGGTTGATGTAGGTTACTGATACTAAGTTTAATGGGTAGGGTGGTCATGCAATATGGCAAGGCGGGAGACTTCGAGTGTATGATGTGTCTATATATTGATACCTGGAGTATAGAGCTTTCAGGTAAGTGCAAACATGAGGTTGTAATGACCTGTCAGTGTGATGAGTTGTGAGTATGATGACTCGACAAAACGGAGTGGACGTCAACACTTCATCCGTCGACTTCTAAGACGCAGAAACGGATCAGATATTCATATACTTACGTAAGCAAGAGGCAAAATATTATCGGGTCGTCGCCATAAACGGGTTGGGTGGAAAGAGCGGGGCATAAACACTGTATTCTCTCTACTCAACATTACAATACCTCGTGGTGTTTACCATATTCATCATTGGTTATCATTATGGTTACTATGACTGTTCGTGTTGGTGGTATTATGATGATCATCAGCATTGTTGTTATTATTGTGGTCTTCATTACTGACGTTACCATTACTCTCATTACTATCATTGCTGTTGCTATTGTTATCATTGTTATTATGATGATTCTCATTACTGTCAATACGGTTATCATCAACATTACTATTATTTCTACTTTTGTCATTATCATTTTCATTACTATTATCATTATGATAATGATACAATTGTGCAAGCGCTTAACATTAATACTAACGTCGCTTCACATCACCCTAACCTTATATAGATTACTATTAAGTCTTTTGATATTAGCATCACCTGTGTTGTGATTATCATTATCCTCATCATTATAACTTAATCATCATTACCATTATAGACAGCATTGCAATGATAGCAAGCATTACAGTTATAGATGACAGTTTCATCAGATTTTGTTTTTCTGTCGATTTTATTATCAATTCTATGGGTATAATGTTGTTTTTTCATATAAACTTATTTTTTCGAGACGAAGATGCGCATGACAAGTTGGTGATGATTGATGACAGGTTGACAGGCTGGTGGTAATAGATTGATGATTAACAGGTTCTTTTTGGTAATTACTTGAAATGCAACGATGTTATTCGGGCGTATTGCGTTTAGCCACTCATCATCAACCTGTCAAGTGCATTGCAATGGTTATCATCCTCTCCATCATTATTATCTCAGTCATTATTAATATACCATTACCGATAATAGTCTTGCGATAATGATCATCTCCGTCATCCCCATAATCATCTTTGCAATCAATATCATATGTATCAATACCATTTTGACTATCGTTCATGCAATCATCAATAGCACTCTTATAATAATTATCATCATCCTAATAATCACCTTTGCAATCAATACCATCATCATTATCATTCTTGCGATCAATAATACCATCATCAATAATTTTGCAATCAATATCATTGATATTATCATTCTTGCAATCATCACCCTAATCATTACCATCCCAGCAATCGTTATCACCATCGTCGTCATCAATATTCAACATCTTTATCAACATTTCTCTCTCTTAATCTAGGTTAAATTGCAGTGTTCTCTCCCCGCCTCCCGCCTCCCGCCGACTCTCCATCAGGTGTGAACGCGAAGGCCACAGCGCCTCGAGAATGATAAAAATGTCTAAAAGATGGCGCTGAAAGGTGAATTTGGCGGGGACTACGTGCTCAAAGAAAATTGGGATTCTTCCGCGGAGCTAAACGCGTTCATGATTCAATTACGAACGTATATGTGTTTTGTTTTTTTATATGTGAGACGCTTTGTATATCTCGAGGTTTATGGGTCTAAAGGTTGTGAGAGCTGAATAAAGATTGATAAAAGTGGGTGGAGTTATCACTTTAATATTGTGAAGGTGATTGCGTCATGTTGATTAACCTCTCGTTCTTTTTTTTTCTTTCTACTTATTCATTTCCGCTTAATAACTTCGTTTAGTTATTTATGTAAGGTTAAATCAAATAATAGTGGATGGAGACCCTGAAAGAATTTCTTCCGCGTTTGAAAGAAACAAAAACCGATTACCTTCAAAGTCAATAAAGTCTAGGGTAACAACACGCCAAATTCTATATACAAAAAACCATCCAATTTCGACCCAAAAGCGAATCTGATACTAACCTTTCGACCTCAAACCCAACACAATAGATCAACCACCGACTAATTCTCTCACCGAACGCCGAGAAAACAAAAGAGGATCGCAAAATACCAAACACACACCCTGACAAACTAACAAAAAAGCGTTTAACAGAATCAATTAAAGAATCACTTTCTGGGATTAAAGACACAGTGGAATTAGACCAGTTAATGAGAACGAACGCAAAAAACAGAGGCCTTTGAACTCGCCATGTTTTGAAGGAGGACATTTGGTTTAATTACAGCAAGAAGCATTAATTAGATCATAAGCAGGATTTATATTAGGGATTAAGGAACCTGAAGCTGTGTTTGTTATCATCGTCATTATGCAAATCGGGTGTTGACAGGTGGCGTAGTAATTATTGAACATATTCAGAAAAAGGTCAACAAGGAACGTGATATTAAAT
>BOPN01008377.1:10000-22500 GCA_017312705.2 Penaeus japonicus | reverse complement strand
CTTTCACTCTATCATCTCTCTTTCACTCTATCATCTCTCTTTCACTCTATCATCTCTCTTTCTCTCTATCATCTCTCTTTCTCTCTATCATCTCTCTTTCTCTCTATCATCTCTCTTTCTCTCTATCATCTCTCTTTCTCTCTATCATCTCTCTTTCACTCTATCATCTCTCTTTCTCTCTATCATCTCTCTTTCTCTCTATCATCTCTCTTTCTCTCTATCATCTCTCTTTCACTCTATCATCTCTCTTTCTCTCTATCATCTCTCTTTCACTCTATCATCTCTCTTTCTCTCTATCATCTCTCTTTCACTCTATCATCTCTCTTTCACTCTATCACCTTCTTCACTTTATCATCTTCTTTTCTATCATCTCTCTTTTCACTCTATCATCTCTTCTCTCTATCATCTCTCTCTTTCTCTATCATCTCTCTTTCACTTCTATCATCTCTCTCTCTATCATCTCTCTTTCACTCTATCATCTCTCTTTCTCTCTATCATCTCTCTTTCACTCTATCATCTCTCTCTCTCTCTATCATCTCTCTTTCACTCTATCATCTCTCTCTCTCTCTATCATCTCTCTTTCACTCTATCATCTCTCTTTCTCTCTATCATCTCTCTTTTCACTCTAATATCTCTCTTTCACTCTATCATCTCTCTTCCACTCTATCATCTCTCTTTCTCTCTATCATCTCTCCTTCTCTCTATCATCTCTCTTTCACTCTATCATCTCTCTTTCTCTCAATCATCTCTCTTCTTTATCATCTCTCTTTCACTCCATCATCTCTCTTTCACTCTATCATCTCTCTTTCACTCTATCATCTCTTTCTTCTCTCTATCATCTCTCTTCTCTCTATCATCTCTCTTCACTCTATCATCTCTCTTTTCACTTCATCATCTCTCTCTATCTCTATCATCTCTCTTTCTCTCTATCATCTCTCTTTCTCTCTATCATCTCTCTTTCTCTCTATCATCTCTCTTTCTCTCTATCATCTCTCTTTCTCTCTATCATCTCTCTTTCTCTCTATCATCTCTCTTTCTCTCTATCATCTCTTTTCACTTATCATCTCTTCACTCTATCATCTCTCTTCACTCTATCATCTCTCTTCACTCTATCATCTTCTTTCTCTATCATCTCTCTTTCTCTCTATCATCTCTCTTTCACTCTATCATCTCTCTTTCTCTCTATCATCTCTCTTTCACTCTATCATCTCTCTTTCTCTCTTTCATCTCTCTTTCACTCTATCATCTCTCTTTCTCTCTATCATCTCTCTTTCACTCTATCATCTCTCTTTCTCTCAATCATCTCTCTTTCACTCTATCATCTCTTTCTTATCATCTCTTTCACTCTATCATCTCTTTTCACTCTATCATCTCTTTCACTTTATCATCTCTTTCTCTATCCATCTCTCTTTCTCTCTATCATCTCTTTCTCTCTATCATCTCTCTTTCACTCTATCATCTCTCTTTCTCTCTATCATCTCTCTCTATCTCTATCATCTCTCTTTCACTCTATCATCTCTCTTTCTCTCTATCATCTCTCTTTCACTCTATCATCTCTCTTTCTCTCTATCATCTCTCTCTATCTCTATCATCTCTCTTTTCACTCTATCATCTCTCATCTCTATCTCTCTTCTCTCTATCATCTCTCTCTCTCTCTATCATCTCTCTTTCTCTCTATCATCTCTCTTTCTCTCTATCATCTCTTTCTCTATCATCTCTTCTCTCTTCTTCAGTCAGGGAGAGAAATGAGGGAGAGAGGGATGGTGGGAGAGAGAAGTGTGAAGAAAAAAAAGGGAGGAAGGAAAGGAAAGAAGGGAAAGATGGAAGGATGGAAGGAGGGAAATGAGGGAAGGAGGGTAGGAGAAAAGTAGGAGGGAATGAATGCAGGGAGGGAAGAGAAGAAGGAAGAAGAGAAGAAGGGAGGGAGAGAAATGAAGGAGGGAGGGAGGGTGGGAGAGAGAAGTGAGAGGAAAAAAAAGGAGAAAAGAAAGGAAAGAAGGGAAGGATGGAAGGAAGGAGGGAGGGAGGTAAGGAGAGATGAAGAAAAGAAAAGATAAATAGAAATGGATAAATTGTCTGACTGATTTACAGAGAGATAAAGTTTCGGAAGGTCTAGGTCAGAGAAACATTATTAGAGACGACAAAAGTTTGATCTCTGTTCTGTCTTTCTTCTGATTTCTATCCTTTCTCTCTATCGTTTTTTATTCTGGTTCTTCTTCTTCATCATCTTATTCTCTTCATTGTCTCTTACTCTCTTTAATGTTTTTTTTTCTGGATTCGCATCTGTTTTATTTTCTCTCTTTTTTTTCTGGATTCGTATTTTTTTTTCTCATTTGATCTCTAACTCTTATTTTCTATGTTTTTGTTCCACTGTCTCTGTCCGTCTCTTTCTCTCATTATTTTCTCTTTAGTATTCTTTTTTATTCTTATCTCTCTCACTTTCTCAATGTTTTATTTCTACCTGGTAGTCTCTCTCTCTTTTCTCTTACTCAATGACTATCTCTTTCTCTATCTATCTATCTATCTCTATCTATTTTTTTCTCTCTCTCTCGGTCTCTCTGTGTATTATCATCTCTCTTTCACTCTATCATCTCTCTTTCTCTCTATCATCTCTCTTTCTCTCTATCATCTCTCTTTCACTCTTTCATCTCTCTTTCACTCTATCATCTCTCTTTCACTCTATCATCTCTCTTTCACTCTATCATCTCTCTTTCACTCTATCATCTCTCTTTCACTCTATCATCTCTCTTTCTCTCTATCATCTCTCTTTCACTCTATCATCTCTCTTTCTCTCTATCATCTCTCTTTCTCTCTCTCTCTCTCTTTCTCCCTCTTTCCCATTCGTACTTATTGTTTATGAACCGAAAAGGTACATATTGCTATCACCTTTATAATGAACATTCTGTGATCATTAACCAATCTACTTTTCTTCGCAGGTCAACGCATCATGCACCGTAGACAAACAACAAACCAACACTTCAGATGTGTTTAAACGTAAGAAATGTTTGTTGTGAAGTGTAGAAAATACTTTTTGTCCCCCTCAATATGGGTTATATCTGCTCTGTGTGTGATATTCATTTTATACATTCGGAATAAAAGTTTTGAAAGAATCCACGTGTGTTTTTTTTTCATTCTTTTTTTTTTTGACGACGAAACCCAATTTTTGTTTGTCTAGTTCTCGATTCCATGACCCTAACGGTGAAAAAAAAAATGAAAAGGACCAATGTATGTTAACCATTTCTTTATCTGACATTCACTGGCATTTGGTGGTAGTCGTGAAACTTTTGGTAATGGTGTCAGAGGTGTTGGTAGATGTTTTGATGTTGTTTTCACACTGATGTTGGTAACACACGTCATGTTGGTGTTAGTAAGAGTCATAATTTTGATAGAGGTTAAAAAGTTTTTTTTATTACGGTGTTTTCAGGTGTTTTCATATTGATGTTGGCAAGAAATGTAATGCTTGTGTTGACACGCAATGTTGACAGGAATATATATGTTGATGTTACCGGATATTTTTATGGTATTGGCAGAAGTTATGATGGTGACGTAATTTCTGATATCCCCCTTACCCATCTTAAAAGTTTCCACTAAGACATCATATCATCAATCTGTGTATTTATCTATTATCTAAACTATCCCTTTAAAAAATCACACATTTATTCTCCGTATCTTCCACTTAATTTGCAATCTAATCACTGCGATGCAAGCTTTACCTGACTGTAGGACTATTCTTCATGCGTAAACTCCAATGTGTAAATATTGCCTCTGACCTTCAATCCCCCCTCCCCCCCCTCCCCCACAATCCCCATCTCTCTCCTCCACATTTATTCGTATAGATATAGATCAGACAGTTCCATTATGAACGAGTTCTTATTTTGTAACACTTTTTCATGTAAACACGCAGACACAAGGAATGGCACACACACACACCTTTATATATATATATATATATATATATATATTGGTGCCTGTGCCTGTGCCTGTGCCTGTGCCTATTTTTCGCATGTGTGTGTATGCATGTATATATATATATACATATACATACATATATATATATATATATATATATATATATATTTATGTATATATATATATATATATATATATATATATATATATATATATATATATATATATATAGTGTGTGTGTGTGTGTGTGTGTGTGTGTATACATATATATATATATATATATATGTATATATATATATATATATATATATATATATATATATATATATATATATACATATACATACATATATATCCTTATCAATAGCTAACAAGAAATGAAAGCCCCACCCCAGCAAACGTGCAACAGACTCACTCAAAGACTGCAGTTGCTACAGCTCATCACCCGCTGGCTACGCATCCTATTGCAACACCAATCACAAGTCTCCTTCACACTCATCCGTCTCTTCGCCGTCATAGTGGAGTGTCTTCCTTTTCCCTTGCGACATACACATGCAAATGAGCGTACCCGACTCTATAAGGGAGGGAATACACAGTCATTGGGTGTGTGTGGATGGGAAGAATGGGACACACTCGATCGAGGGGATGGGATGGGAGGGATCGAGTGGACATTTTTTTTATATGTGTAGAGGTGTATGGGGGGTCGGGGGGTGGGCGGGGCTTGGGTGTATCGAGAGAGGTGTTGTATATAGATATGAAATACAATTCGTATATCATAGTAGATATATGGGGAGGTTTTGTATTATGTTCTGAAGAATGAATTAGGTAGCATAAGAATATACAGATAAAAAAAATAAAATAAAAAGGCAAACACGGACTTACACGCATACGGTCAAACACAGCGGAAGCGCAAATACACATAACTCTCACTTCCTTTCTCTCTGTCTCTCTCTCCCTCCCTCACTCTCTCTCTCTCTCTCTCTCTCTCTCTCTCTCTCTCTCTTTATCACACAAAGTCCCACCCACATACACATAAACGCACGTACAACACAACCACACACTATCATAATAAAAAAAACACATACACAATACACATACACACACACACACACACACACACACACACACACACACACACACACACAAACACACACACACACACACACACACAAACACACACACACAAACACCCACACAAACACACACCCACACCCACACCCACACCCACACCCACACCCACCCACTCACACACACACATACAAAAACAAAACAAAACAACAAAATAACAACAACAACGAACAAGCATCAACAACACACGAGTCTTCAGCTGTCAAAGATAAGACAAACACGCTCTGCCAACAAGGGTCTAATCAACACCGTCTGCTATCCGATCCAGCCCTTTTTTTACCATGAGAACATCTAAGAATACCTACGTCCCCCCTTCTCCCCCTCCCCCCCTCCCCCCTTCCCTTGGGAGAAGCGTGGAGGGGGGATGAGGGGGGAGGTTGGGAGGGGGGGAGGGGGGTTGGGGATAGAAGGAAGGGATGGGGGGGGGTGGAAGGGAGGAAGATTGAGGAGGGAAGAGGTCGAGTGAAGAAAGTAATGAAAGGGAGAGGAGGAGAGGAGGAAGAACGGAAACACATACAAACACAGATACACACGAAGACAAATAGACAGAGAGAGAGGGGGCGGGGGTAAGAGAATGATAGGAAGAGAGAGAAAGAATGACAGAAAGTGAGAGGGAGAGGAGAGAGAGAGAGAGAGAGGCAGAGAGAGAGACAGAGAGAGAGAGAGAGAGAGAGAGAGAGGAGGAAAGATAAAAATAAATCACTAGATAGACTGACGATTAGCAAGAGAAAGAAAATGAGAAAGAAAAACAGTATGAGACAAGAAAGAAAGAGAAAGAAGAAGAAAGAAAGAGAACGAAGAAGATATAAAGAGACAGAAAGAAAAGGAAGAAGGAAGAAGAAAAAGGGAATAGAGACAACCCCAAGAACAACCCACTGCAACCCCAGCATCCCCTCCAAAGCTCCGCAAGAACAGCTTAATCCCCCGCACGACAGAAGATCACCCAGCATCTCCCTCTGCTGTGGCTCTTCCGGCCAGCGTGCATCCTCCCCAGTCTTCGTTCGAGATGCCATTGTCTCTCTCCCAGCAGCGCGACAGCATCTCAAGCGGCAATCTTTCTTTCTGTTCATTCTTATCTATCAAAACCCTCTTTCCAACACTCTTTGAAGATGCACAATGAAGTTTATTAAGGGAGTCAATATCAAAGGAAGCGCCGGGAGTGAGATCTGAGGTTGGGAAAAGCTACGTTTCCGTAAGGGTGATTGTGTTAGTCTTTTGTTCTCCTTGTTGTCTCTGTCTGTCTGTTTGGCTGTCTGTCTGGCTGTCTGTCTGGCTGTCTGTTTGTCTGTGTGATTGCTTGTCTGGCTGTCTGTTCGTCTGTGTGATTGCTTGTCTGTCTGATTGCTTGTCTGTCTTTCTGTCTGCTTGCTTGCTTGCTTTCCTGTCTTTCAATAAGTCGATCAGTCTATCTGCTTGTCTGTCTGTCTCTCTATCGATTTGTCTGTCTGTCTGAAGAAGTGAAACGCAACGAAAGTAAAATGAAAAATGGGGAAAAATATGAAGGAATAACGAGATGGAAAGAAAAGGGAAAAAAGAAGGAAAATACAGGATAGAAAAAGGACATAACGAAAGGACAGAAAAGAAAAGAAAAGAAAAAAAAGGAAGTAAGACATTAATGAAGGGGACTGATTATGCAATTCAACCTTAATGATGTCAGAAGCAACATTGATCATGCAGAATAATCATATACATGATGGAAAGGGTAATTATGATTATATATATATATATATATATATATATATATATATATATATATATATATATATATATATATATATATATATATATAGAGAGAGAGAGAGAGAGAGAGAGAGAGAGAGAGATAGGTAAGTAGGTAGATAGATATAAATATAACAATAATGGCAATGATGATGTGATTATGGTGACAGCTACAAACTATTAATAGCAACACTGATAATGACAATGATAACAATAATAACATTAATTATAACAGTTATAATGTTAAGAAAAAGGATAACAATGATAATGATAGTGATAATCACACTGATGGTGTGATTATGGTGACAACTATAAACAGTTACAACTACAAACAACCACAAATAAAGATAATGATAAAGAAAACGATATTGATGATAATGATAATAATGATAACAATAATAGCATTAATTGTAATAGTTATAATGATGATAATGATAATAATAATAATAATAATAATAATAATAATAATAATAATACTGACAATAATAATAATAATAATAGTAATAATAATGATAATGATAACAATGGTAATTGTAACAGTGATAATGATAATGATAATGATAACAACAATTATAAAAATGATAACAACAATTATAAAAATGATAACAACAATTATAAAAATGATAACAATTGATATAGTGACAATAACAAATAACAACTTTAATGATAATAATTACAATAAGGATAATTACAGAAGAATAGATACCAGTTATGATGATGATAACAATGTTAATGAGGATAACAACATTCTCATTGTTGATTATTGCACCATAGGATTTCTTTCCTCTTTTATTAGTATTTATGTTTATATTGCGATACATATTTTGTTTTTCATTTGAATCTGTTGTCATTATTAAAGTGTTATTAACATCCTTTATTTTTTCAACCATTATTATCATCATTGTATATATATATATATATATATATATATATATATATATAGATAGATAGATAGATAGATAGATAGATAGATAGATAGATAGATAGAGAGAGAGAGAGAGATAGATAGATAGATAGATAGACAGATATAGATATAACAATAATGGCGCTGATGATGTGATTATGGTGACAGCTACAAACTATTAGTAACAACACTGATAATAATAAAGATAACGATATTCATGACAATGATAACAATAATAACATTAATTATAACAGTTATAATGTTAACAAAAAGGATGATAATGATAATGATAGTGATAATCACACTGATGGTGTGATTATGGTGACAACTACAAATAAAGATAATGATAAATAAAACGAAAATGAGGATAATGATAATAATGATAACAATAATAGCGTTAATTGTAATAGTTATAATGATAATAATATTAATAATAATGATATTAATAATAATAACAATAATAATAATAGTAATAATAATGACAATGATAATAATAGTAATAATAATGATAATGATAACAATGGTAATTATAACAGTGATAATAATAATGATAATGATAACAACAATTATAAAAATGATAACAATTGTTATAGTGACAGTAACAAGTAACAACTTTAATGATAACAATTACAATGAGGATAATTACAGAAGAATACATACCAGTTATGATGATGATAACAATGTTAATGAGGATAACAACTTTCTCATTATTGATTATTGCACCATTGGATTTCTTCTTCCATCGGTGTTTATGTTTATATTGCAATACATATTTTGTTTTTCATTTGAATCTGTTGTTATTATTAACGTGTTATTATTATCTTCCTTTATTTTTCAGCCTTTATTATTATCATTGCATATATATATATATTTTTTTTTTTCATTATCATGATTACAGATGATATGGTAATAATAATAATGATAAGGATGATGATTATGATAATGATGATATTAATACTAATGATTATTATTACATTTACTATCATTATCGTTATGGACGTCATCATTATCATCATCATCATTATGTTTTATCATTATTATTATCCTCTTTATCAATATTATCCTTATCAATGCCATTAGTATCATTGATAATCACAATTATAATTATAATATCCATTTTGCAATTTGAGTCTCACATCATATCAATTTTCTCTTTAAGAAAGTTCTGCCCCTCATCATCATCATCATCATCATTATTTTCATTAGAATCATTATCGCAATATTTATAATTCTTTTTTAGACAATGCTAGCAAAACGAATAAGCAAAAGACTTTGTACCCTTTGGTATTTGTCTGGGGAGGAGGAGGGGGGAAGGGGGATGGGGGAGTGGAGAGTGGAGGGGGGCCTAGGGGGGCTAGGGGGGGCTAGGGGGGGCTGGGGGGTAAATGTTGTAAGACTTGACTTAAGGATAAACACAATGTCCTGTTCTTGGAAGGAGTCCAGCCCCTGGGGCTTCCTATACCCCTTTACCCCCCAACCCCCACCCCCACCCCCACCGTCTCCCCCTCCTCCTCCAGCCCCTTCCTCTTCACTCTGTGTTCTCTGTAACCTTGGTCTCTCTCTTCTCTGTATCTTTCTCTCTCTGTCTCTCTCTCTCTCTCTCCTCTTCTCTCTCTCTCTCTCTATCTCTCTCTCTCTTTGTCTGTATATCTCTCTCTTTATTCGACTATCTGTCTTTCTCTTCCTTGCTCTCTCTCTCTCTCTCTCTTTCTCTCTCTCTCTCTCTCTCTCTCTCTCTCTCTTTGTCTGTTTGTCTATCTTTCTCTTTATTCGAGTATCTGTCTTTCTCTTCCTTGCTCTCTCTTTCTCTCTCTCTCTCTCTCTCTCTCTCTCTCTCTCTCTCTCTCTCTCTCTCTCTCTCTCTCTCTCTCTCTCTCTCTCTCTCTCTCTCTCTCATTTTCCCTCTCCCTCCTCCATTCCTCTCTTTCCTTCGCTCTCAATCCTAAAAAAAAACACATCTTCATCTGCACCTCATAGACGCTATATATTCCCTCATAAACCCCTCTCCTTGACAAACAGCCTCATTCCCATGTGCACACCAGTTCCTCAGTCTTGGCTCGTGATTCTTCCTTACACACACGCGGATATACACACACAAATACGCACACAGACACACATACATTCACTCCCATACAAACACAGACACACATGAACATGCACAGAAATACATATATTCACTCACACGCAAACACACATGAATACACGCACACAAGTACATACATTTACTCACACACAAACACAAACACACATGAACATATGCACAGATACACACACATTCACTCACACACATACGCACATGAACACACGCAGAGACGTACACACATTCACTTACACTCAAACAAATATACACATACTCACAGAAGAAATCACATACCAACACACAGACATAAACACAAACTTATTCTCTCTCTCTCTCTCTCTCTCTCTCTCTCTCTCTCTCTCTCTCTCTCTCTCTCTCTCTCTCTCTCTCTCTCTCTCTCTCTCTCTCTCTCTCTCTCCCTCTCTCTCTCTCTCCCTCTCTCTCTCTCCCTCTCTCCCTCCCTCCCTCTCTCCCTCCCTCCCTCCCTCCCTCCTTCCCTCTCTCTCTCTCCTCCCCTCCTCCTCTCCCTCCCTCCCTCCCTCTCTCCTTCCCTCCCTCCCTCTCTCTCTCTCTCTCCCTCCTCCTCTCTCTATCTCCCTCCTCCTCTCTCTCCTTCCCTCCTTCCCTCCATCCCCCAGCGCCTCCTTTGTATCATAATTCATCAACTTCCCCCTCCTTCAAACTCCCTCACAAAATACACCAACTCCTTATCGCCTCATGTTTGATTCATACTCCTTCGCTTGCCTCACACCCTGCCTGGCTTCACCACTTTCCTCGAGGGTTTAATTTTATTTTTTGGATTTTTTTTTTTTTTTATTTTTTTTTTTTATTATTATTTTTTTTTTGTGTGTGTGCTCTGCTGCTTTTCGTTTTCTTTTGGTTGTTTTGTTGTTGTAGTGGGTGTTGAGTTGTGATGATCACGATGATGATGATGATGATGGTAGGAATGATGATAATGATAATGATGGTTATGGTGATAATGATGATGATTATGATGATAATGATGATAATTATGATGATAATGATGATGATGATTATAATAGCAATTATGATAATGATGATGACCATGATCATCATCATGATGACGATGATGATCATGTTAATAATAATGATGATAATGAAAAGATAATGATGATAATGATCATAATATTAATGATGATAATAATGATGATAATGATCGTATCATTAATGATGATAATAATGATGATAATGATCATAATATTAATGATGATAATAATGATGATAATTATTATAATATTAATGTTGATAATATTGATAATATTAATGTTATCAACAACGGTAATAGCAATAAAGATGATATTATCAATGATAATAAAACAATAAAAATGTTGATAATAGTAAGATAGATAATAATAAAGATGTTAATAGTAGTAATATGGATAAAAAAAATACTATTAATGATAACAGAGATAATAATGAAAGACATAATTACTACAAATATAATTTTATTTTAGTATATACTTGTCATTCATACTAATATTCTTATCATTCCAATATCATCATCATATCTTCTCATCTAGTTACCATTATCATTCTTATTACCTTAATCATTATTATCATCACAATAATGATGAATCCGATCCTCATTACTTCATTATATAACCTTTCTCTTCTCTCTCTTATCCTTGTTTTTCTTCCTCTTCCATGTTATCTAGCCTTCCATCATCTCCTTTCTAATGCTACCTATCTTTCCTTCCATCACTTGTCCTATCCTAACCTTTATCTCTCTCTTTCTCTCCTACCCATCCTCTCTATCCGTACCTCCCTCCCTCCATCACATAACCCCTATCCCTCTCTCTCTTTCCTATCCTATTCTTTACCCCTCCCTCCCCTTCTCACCCTACCTTCTATCCTTCCCTCCCCTCTTCACCCTATCCTCTATCCCTCCCTCCCCTCCTTACCCTATCCTCTATCCCTCCCTCCCCTCCCCTTCCTACTCCACCTTCTACCCCCCCCTCCCTCCCTCCCCCACATACCCACCCCTCAGACACACCAACTTCCCACCTCACACACACACACACACCTTCTCGCTCCCCTTCCCTTCCTCTCTCACTCTCTTTCAACAAGGATCAACAACCTTTGCAATGGATCAAAGTGGAGTAGATGACCTCTGCAACCAACCCTTCGTCTTGTGTGCAATATGATATGGGCGCAAGGGGAGAGCGCTGTTCAAACGTTTCAAAGATTGTTCATGGAATCTCGTTTTTGCTTAGTTATCCCCTTCGTCTGCCCGTGTTCCCGTTTTCTTTTCTTGTGATTGTCTTTGTTGTATCTTTTCGGTATTGTTTTTTTTTCTATTCTTTTCTATTTCTTTTTTATTATTATTATTTTTTTTTTTGAGGGGGGGGGGGACTTGTTGTTTTCTTTTTTTTTCCTCGTGTTTGGTCGTGTTTTCTTTTCTCCTCTTGTATTTTCGGTTTTAATCTTGTTCTTGAGTTCTTATTTTTGTTCATGTATCTGTTCTCATTTCTTCATCCTGGTTCTGTTCTTCCTTTTCTTTTTTATCTTCCTATTCTTACTTTTATCTAAATTCTTGAACTTCTCATTCGTATTATTCTTGTTCTTCTCCTTACAATGGCTTTCATTCTTTGTTCTTACATTTGTTCTGTCTAATTTCCCTGTTTGTATTCTTGCAACAATTTTTATCAATAGAACTAATGCTATTCTTCAATATCTTCAATATAATTATTTTCCTTCTTATTCTTATATATATTTTTTTCTTGTTCTGAATTGCATCAA
>BOPN01008377.1:0-2500 GCA_017312705.2 Penaeus japonicus | reverse complement strand
AGAGAGAGAGAGAGAGAGAGAGAGAGAGAGAGAGAGAGAGAGAGAGAGAGAGAGAGAGAGAGAGAGAGAGAGAGAAAGAGAGAGAGAGAGAAAGAGATAGAGAGATAGAGAGAGCGAGAAAGAGAGAGAGAGAGAGAGAGAGAGAGAGAGAGAGAGAGAGAGAGAGAGAGAGAGAGAGAGAGAGAGAGAGAGAGAGAGAGAGAGAGAGAGAGAGAGAGAGAGAGAGAGAGAGAGAGAGAGAGAGAGAGAGAGAGAGAGAGAGAGAGAGAGAGAGAGAGAGAGAGAAAGAGAGAGAGAGAGAGAGAAAGAGCGAGAGGGAGCGAGAGAGAGAGAGACAGACAGACAGACAGACAGAGACAGAGAAAGAGAGAGAGAGAGAGAGAGAGAGACAGACAGAAAGAGAGAGAGAGAGAGAGAGAGAGAGAGAGAGAGAGAGAGAGAGAGAGAGAGAGAGAGAGAGAGAGAGAGAGAGAGAGAGAGAAAGAGAGAAAGAGAGAAATAGAGAAGGAAAGAGAGAGAGAGAGAGAGAGAGAGAGAGAGATACACACATACAAAAAAAAGCCTCCAGGAATAAACTGAACACCAGCTGGCGACACTGTGCATGTTAACAAGCTAATGAGAATATTCACGAACTCCGGCGACCTGTATCAAGGGAGGGGAGACTTATCTAAGTTACTAATTATGAATGTGCGTTTTCTAGGTTGTTATCTGTGAATGGGTAAGGTGATGAAAGGTGATGAAAGGTGATGCAAGTGGTAATGATGATGATGATGATGATGGCAATAACGATGGCAGCAACAGTAGTTAAGTCGATGATAATGATGATTGTAATGATTCTGATGATTGTAATGATGATGGTGATGATAATGAAGATTGGAATATTGATGATGGAGATGAAAATGATGATTATGATATCAATAATGAGATTTATAATGATGATGATAATGATAATATTAATAATGATAATGATAATGATAATAACAGTAATAGTAATAATAATAATAATGATAGAATGAGTAATAAAACGAATAATGATGATCATTATAATGATGAAGTGATGATAATGATAAAAGCAATGGTTAATGCTGATGATGATGGTTAATGATATCAATAATAATAATATCAATGATTGTAATAACGATCCTCATAACAATAACAACAACACAAAAACAATGAAAGATGAAACATACAGCAACATCAATAACAACCACAATAACAAAACCTCTAATAAGTAATGTTGATAATTACCCTAGTGATGGCAACACCAACCACAGCAATGAATTTGCCATGTCGATGCAACACCCTTGCTAGTGTCTAAGTGTTTCTAACCTTCCTACTCCTCCTTGTCGCCAATACTTCAGTCGGCATTAGCATTAACGTAATTGCTGTCCATGTGTATTGCATGTTGCATGTTGCTTCCTCAGTCGCGACATGCAGGCTGTTATAATCTCACACTTGGCAACTGCACCGCGTTTATTAACTAGCACTGTTGACAACTCTCTCACGCCGGATTATATGTCCTTCTTGCCCCGACTGTGTGCTGATCCCTCCTACCCCCCCACCCATACCCCTACCCCTGCTTCCCCCCATGCCTTCTCTGTTCCGATGTTCCCTCCCTCCCCCCCTCCCCCTCCCCCCTACCGCTGCTTCCCCCTCATGCCTTCTCTGTTACGATGTTCCCTCCCTCTCCCCTCTCCCTCCCTCCCCCCTCCCTCTCCCTTTAATCCTCTTGCCTCCATCACCCCCCCCCTCTCCTCCCTCCCCCTCATCCTGTCACTATCCCCTCCCTCCTTTGAAGGAACTTCGCTTTCTCTCTATCTTGTTCCATCTATTTCTTAGTTTGTCTTTTGCTCTCTTTTTATGTCTTTCTTTTTGACTCCTCGCTCTCTCTCTCTTTTGATTCCTTTCTTTCTTTCTCTTCCTCTCTCTCTCTCTCTCTCTATCTCTCTCCTTATTTCTCTTTCTCTCTCTCTATTTCTCTCTCTCTCACTCACTCTTTCTTTCACTTTCTCTCTCTCACTCACTCTTTCTTTCTCTTTCTCTCTCTCTATGTCTCTCTCTCTTCTCTCTCTCACTTACTCTTTCTTCCTCTTTCGCTTTCTCCTTCTCTCTCTCTCTCTCTCTCTCTCTCTTTCTCTTTCTCTTTCCCCTTCTCTCTCTCTCTCTCTCTCTCCCTCTTTTTCTTTTTATCTCTCTCTTCCCTTTTCTCCTCTTCTCAATGGTTATTTACACATGTGACAAAAGGAGAAGAGGAGAGGGAGAAGGGAAAAGGAATAAAGAAAAAAAAGAAGAAGAAAAAACAACAAAAACAACAAAGAGGAGAGAGAGAAAGAGGCGAGAAGAAGGAGAAAGGAAGATAACAAAACACAAATGTGGAAACGAGAGAAAGGAAATAAATCCAAGAAGAGAGAGAGAGAGAGAGAGAGAGAGAGAGAGAGAGAGAGAGAGAGAGAGAGAGAGAGAGAGAGAGAGAGAGAGAGAGAGAGAGAGAGAGAGAGAG
>BOPN01008376.1:27500-37500 GCA_017312705.2 Penaeus japonicus | reverse complement strand
TATATATATGGGCGCTAAAAGAGGAGAAATGTGCAGAATACAGTGTTCATGGAGGCTAAATTTTTAAAACTTTTTTTTTTCGTTGTTAAACATGAAGTAGGTCAACTCGTAAACGTAGTGCAGCGTCTCGGGGTGTTGAATGTTTCAGTAGTTTGCGCCTTTTTGTTTTGGAAAATTCTGTTTACATTCCTTTTCCCATGAGAGACGGGGAAGGAAAGGGAAAGGAAGGGAAAGGAAAGGAAAGGAAAGGAAAGGAAGTGGAAGAGGAAAGGAAGGAAAAAAGAAAAGGAAAATAAAGGGAAGGGAAGGGAGAAGAAGAAGAGAAGGTTAGGTTAGGTTGTTTAGGTTAGGGGAGAGGGAGAGAGAGAGGGAGAGGGAGACAGAGACAGAGAGGGAGACAGAGACAGAGACACACATAAACACACACAAACACACAGAAACACACGCAGAGAGACAGACACGCGCACGCACACGCACAATAATAGATTCATGAATGATGTAATCTCTGTAGTAATTTATCCGATGGGAGGAGAATTTATCGCGAAAATAACCTGTAAAATAATACAGTTAATTTGGATGATGATGATGAAACCGGATCTGTTGGCGTACCTTTTTTAGGCATGATATCACCTACATTAAAACAGGTGTTCGCGTTACACCTGCCTTTTTCCAGAACAGGTGTGATCGCCTTTGCGGGGGTTGGGGGTGAGTTTGTGTGCGTGGATTGTTTTGAGCTGATATTCTGTATTATGGACTTTTATATGAATTTATTAGATATGAATATATATATTTTTTGCTTGCTTGTATAGTTCTTTGATTATAGGTGTGTTTACACGTGTATGAATGGATACTTATGCGTATCCATATGTATAAGTAACCCATTCACTTCACATTATGCGTTCGTCCGTGCTTATATCCGCACTCTCTTCGCCCGGAGCGCAATCCCGCCCCTCCCGTCTTCCAAGACGACCCCGAAGAAGCTCCCCAAGGCTCCTCCGGGATGCTACGACACGGCCAATTACCAAGCTGGGTCTTCGCGAACCCGAGCAATCCGTACGGGACGCCGAGGACCCCCGTGCTGCGGTCGGACGCCTCGTGTTGTGGCGGGGCGACCCCAGCCCCGCGTCTCGATGGGGACCTGTTTTGGAGGAGTAGCCCCGAGGAGGAGGGAGGGTTGTGGGGTGGGGGGTGGGGGGGGGGATGTCGATGTGTGGGTGTGGGAAGGAGAGGGTTAGGGGCGCGCAGGTGCAGGTGCGATCGCGCACACACAAACACACGGTTAGGTATAGGTATTTCTTTATGCATTTATTTACTGGTGTTGTTATTCAGATACGAGAACACAGACGTAGTGCCCATGTGCGTTTTTTTCTGGAGATCCGTATGAATCTGGGTGTTTGTGTATTATCCTTTTTCCATCTCGTAATTATTGATCGGGTTTTCATACAACACGCTAGTCAAATCACGGGAAAACCTTATTACTCATGGCAACCGTTCCATTCCCACGATTTCAGTCGCCACAACAACCTCCCCACCAAGTCATAATATACTCTTTCTCTTTCTCTCTGCCTCTCTCTCTCTCTCTCTCTCTCTCTCTCTCTCTCTCTCTCTCTCTCTCTCTCTCTCTCTCTCTCTCTCTCTCTCTCTCCCTCTCTCTCTCTCTCCCTCCATCTATTTAGCTATCACTCTTTTTCTCTCTCTTTGAATATTACTCTTTCTCTATCATTCTCCCACCTTCTCTGTCTCCCCCTCCCTTCCTCTCTTTCTTTCTCTCTCTCCCTCTCACTCTCACTCTCACTCTCACTCTCACTCTCACTCTCACTCTCACTCTCACTCTCACTCTCACTCTCACTCTCACTCTCACTCTCACTCTCACTCTCCCTCCCTTTCCCTTTCTTTCTCTTTCGCTCTCTTCCTCCCTTACCTCCCCTCTCCCTCTCCTCCCACTACCTCCCTGCCCCCTCTCCGTCTGGTGGGAGGGCAGGGAAAAGGAAAAGTGGTCACCGCAGCCGTGGCCAAGAACGGAGGCTAATTGGAATACTGTCCAAGTTTATTTATATTGTTTTCTTATTTTAGCCCAATGATCATGGTCTATTTTGGGGGGTTTTACTTTTGTATTTTTCATGATTAGGTTTTGTAATTCTTTCGGTTCCCCATTGCTTCTTCTCCTCCTCCTCCTTTTTCTTCTTCTTCTTCTTCTTCTTCTTCTTCTTCTTCTCTTTCACCTCCTCCTCTTCCTCCTCCTCCTCCCCCTCCTCCTCCTCCTCCTCCTCCTCCTCCTCCTCCCCCATCCTCCTCCTCCTCCTCCTCCTCCTCCTCCTCCTCCTCCTCCTCCTCCTCCTCCTCCTCCTCCTCCTCCTCCTCCTCCTCCTCCTCCTCCTCCTCCTCCTCCTCCTCCTCCTCCTCCCCCTCCTCCTTTTATTCCTTCTTTTTTGTTTTAAACTCGGGCTTAGTTTTTCTTTGTTTATTTTTTCTTGTTTCCTCGAGCGAAACTCCCCCTTTACTTCGGCCTTCAGGAAGTCGCGGCGTCAGCAGAGGCGGCCGGGAGGGGCTGTGTTGGTGGGCCCGCATTGTTCTTGCGAGTTTGCTGATCTCTCACGTAATGGGGACGGGGGGTGGGGGGGAGGAGGGAGGGAGGGGGAGAGGGAGAGGGAGAGGGAGGGGAGGGGAAGGGAAGGGAAGGGAAGGGATGGGAGGGAGGGAAAGGGGAGGGGGAACACACAGACGCACCTACCTTTCCCCTCCTCTTCTTCTTCCTCCTCTTCCTCTTCCTCTTCCTCTTTCTTCTCTTACTCTTCCTTCTCCTCCTTCTTCTCCTTCTCCTCCTCTTCCTCCTCCTCCTCCTCCTCCTCCTCCTCTTTCTCCTCCGCCTCCTCCTCCTCTTCCTCTTTCTTCTCTTCCTCCTCTTCGTCCTCTTCTTCTTCTTCCTCCTCCTCCTCCTCCTCTTCGTCTTCTTCTTCTTCCTCCTCCCCCTCTACCTTTTCCTATACCTCTTCCTCTTCCTCTTCCTCTACCTGCCAGCCTGAGCCCGGCGGCCATCAAGCACACGTACACGCACCACTTCTCGACGGAACCCGAGTGAACCCGATCGAACCCGACCGAACCCGACCGAACCCGACCTGAGGGAAGGGCAAAGAAAAGAGCGTGATAGAAGCGATAGAAACAAAAACGAAACGCGTTTATTGCAGCGTCACACACCTTCCCACCCGCGCTGTGCCGCTCGCTGTGCTTTGCCTTGTCTTGCTTTGTCTTGCTTTGTTTTGGCTTGTTTTGTTTTGCCTTGTCTTATATTATCCTTTTTTTGTCTTGTTTTGTATTATTTTCATGTTTTTTCTTTTTTTCTTTTTGTCTTCTTTTGTAATTTTTTTTCTTGTCTTGTCTGGTCTTGCCTTGTCTTTACTTCTTATCTTCTTCTTTTCTCATGTATTGCATTGTCTTGTTTCGTCGTCTTGCATCACCTTGCCTTGCCCAACCTTGTCTTGCATCGCCGTACCCTGCCTTGCTTCGCCTTGACTCGCCTTGTTTCGCCACATCACAGCATAACGGAGATGAGGTGCCGGATTGAGTTTGATCTCATGTCTTGTTGCATCGATGTTGATTTGGATTGAGCGGCTTGCTTTAGGTTGCATTCTCTGGTGCTTGAGGTCTTAGCGTCCGTTCTGCTGCTTTTGTATTATGTTCTGTGTGCGCGGTTTGTGCTGTGTTGTAACAACAGTATTATCATTACCATAAGTTTTATCCTAACCGTTATCGATATACAATATACATAGTTATGGAAATGATTCTCTACTTCGCTCCCTCTCTCTCTCTCTCTCTATCTATATCTCTTTCCCTCTCTCTCCCTCTTTATCCCCCTCCCCCTCCCTTCCTCTCCCTCTCCCTCCCCCTCCCTTCCTCTTCCTCGCTTCCTCTCCCTCCCTTCCTCTCCCTCTCCCCCCCTTCCTCTTCCTCTCCCTCTCCCTCCCTTCCTCTTCCTCTCCCTCCCTTCCTCTTCCTCTCCCTCTCTTCCTCTCTTCCTCTCCCTCCCTTCCTCTTCCTCTCCCTCTCTTCCTCTTCCTCTCCCTCTCCCTCTCTTCCTCTCTTCCTCTCCTTCTCTTCCTCTCCATCTCCCTCTCACTCTCCCCCTCTCTCTCTCTCTCCCCCCCTCTCTCTCTCCCTCTCTCCCTCTCTCCCTCTCTCTCCCCCCTCTCTCCCCCCCCTCTCTCTCTCTCTCTCTCTCTCTCTCTTTCTGTGTGCGTGTGCGTGTGCGTGTGTGTGTGTGTGTGTGCGTGTGCGTGTGCGTGTGTGTGTGCGTGTGTATGTGCGTGTGTGCGGGAAAGGTCCTCCCACGCAGGAACACGAGACCCCCTTGCCCCACCCCCTTCCTCCCCATTTTCTCTTGCCGATCGACGAGAAGGGAAATCAACCCTTCTATACAAAGCTCCAAGAGAGAGATTTCTTCTCCTATCACTCCTCCCCCTCTCCCACCCCTCCACTCACTCTCCCTACCCCACTCCTCCACTCACTCTCCCTCCCCCACCCCTCCATTCCCTCCCCCTCCCCCAAACCTCCACTCCACCTCCCCATCCACTCCCTTCCCTCCCCCTCCCTCCTCCTCCACTCCCTTCCCTACCGTCTCCTCTCCTCTTCTCTCCTCCTCTCCCCTCCCCTCCCCTCCCCTTCTCCTCCCCTTCCCTTCCCTCCCCCCATCCTCTCTCCTCTCCTATCCTCCTTTTTTCACATCCCCTCTTCTCATTCACTCTTTGAAATGAAATAATATCTCGGAATATGGAAAAAAACAACATAACCTCCTCCTGGCACCAACTTTGCCTCTATCGTCTCGGAAGGAAAAGGATGGATTAAAGTGCAATCTCCTTCATTCTCTTGCAGAAAAGGAGAAGAGGTCTTTAAGTGGCCATGTTTGCATCTATTAATATTCAGTCAGAGGAAAAAAAAGAAATTGTTGAATGTGCATGAGAGTGTATTCGTATTATCGTTATGCACAGATTTTTTATGGTTCTGATTTTTATGATTGTTTGTGCAAAGGAAAATCAAACTAATGGAAACATGAAATTTTATTGGAATTATCATCTTTGCAATGTGTATAATTTCGATTGATATAGCCATTGATATAGCGCGCGCGCATATATATATATATATATATATATATATATATATATATATATATATATTAGAATCAATAGAAAAAGAAAGAAAGACAAGGTGGATAGCTCGGTGGAATTTTATTTTATTTAAATGTTGCCAGTTTCATTCCAGTAATCTCCATTCACGCTGCATAGGCTCAATTTGTGGCATGTAATTAGTCATATTAACATAAATTTGGGAGCGTTATTGCCGTCGCGTGAGCGTTATGTTTTCTTTTTTCTATTTTTTTTTCATTCTTTTTCAGTTTGACCTCTTCTTGGCCTTTGGCGGATAAGGGAGAGAGAGAGGGAGAGCTAGAGGTAGAGGTAGAGGTAGAGGTAGAGGTAGAGGGAGAGAGGGAAAGGGAGAAGGAGAGGGAAAGGGAGGAGAGAGGGGGGAGGGAGAGAGGGGGAGGGAGAGAGAGGGGGAGGGAGAGGGAGGGGGAGGGAGAGGGAGAGGTAGAGGTAGAGGGAAAGGGAAAGGGAGAGAGGGAGAGGGAGAGAGGGAGGTAGAGGGAAAGGGAGAGGGAAAGGGAGAGGGAGAGGGAAAGGGAAAGGGAGAAGGAGAGAGGAGGGAGGGAGAGAAGGGGGAGGGAGAGAGAGGGGGAGGGAGAGGGAGAGGGAGAGGGAGAGAAGAGAAGTGACAGTTTGGCATTGGGCTTTTCTAATGATAAATTCGGGAAGAACGCCTTCGGTTATTAGGATGAGCAGTTGTTATCAATGTAACTGTGTTATATTGCTTATTGTTATTAATCCTACTCTTACTGTCATTGCTTGTATGACTACAACTACAACTAACACTTTTATTGTTATTGTTATTACTATTCGTGTTATTATTGTTATTGCTGTTATTATTATACATATTTTAAAAATCTTCTTCCCCATCCTCTTCCTGTTGTTATTATAATTATTAATATAGTAATGTTTATGATGATTGTGATAAACATGACTGTTATTTGTTGTTTATTGGTATTGTTATTGTCACTGTTATTATCATAATGGTCATTATTTCATTTTATTATTATAATCATCGTCATCGTCATATGTTTGTATAATTTTATCAATGAAATGCATTATTATTAATGAGATCTGTTGTCTTGTTATCTCGCGTTTCTCATTCTATTTAATTAGGGTTAACGGTTGTTATGAATTTGATTGCTCTCGTCTCCCACCGATAATTGCTCACCCCGGTGGCTAATTGCGAGCTGATCCTAAAATTGCATGATTTTATTTCGCTGTTAATTTCGCCGATCAGACTTCATCTCTCGGGAAAGGAAGTATCACACCAGAGCTAATTTTCTTTCCGCAATCTACAATCTATTCCATTCTCTACGTATTGCGTTCACCCTATCACGCGGGTGCAAGGGTGGCACATTCTTTGGAGGCGTGTCTTGGCTGGCTCTAAAACATTATATATATATATATATATATATATATATATATATATATATATATATATATATATATATATATATATATATATATATATATATATATATATATATATATATAATGATTATAACTACACAATATTAATTAGCCAATTTCTAAGACGATCATAGGGTATAGATCTTTATTGGCCGCGAAAATGTTGCATGATTCGGGTGCATGATATTCCCCCGATAGTGTGGGTCTGTTCAAAAGGGCGTTAATCCTTAGGTTGAACCCTGGACTACCCAATGCAAACGATGAGGCAAATGCGAGTCAGTGATATTATTCTTTATTATGATATTGATTAGAATTTGAAAGGCTCTACATGCTTGGACTTCTGTGTACGTTAGACAGGATTCTTCGCGCGGACACTTCCGGATTAGCTCAACTTCCAGCCCGGATTCAAGCGGATGTTTTCTCCTTCGTTCGCGTACGTTGCAGACCGGGTTCATACGCGTTCCCTAGCGTTCGTGTATTGTGATCACACTGGATTCACACGTGTTCTCCATCGGTCACGCGTGTATCAGACCGGATTCACACGCGTTCTCCTGCGTTCGCGTATGCATCGGACCGGACCGCATTCACACGCAATCCCCAGCGTTCGCGAAGGTTTCAGAAGCGGTTGCACGCGGATAGCAATCTACTCCCGTCCCCCCTTCCCCTCCCCTTTCGGATCGTCTTCGACTCGCTTCCCCGACGGAAATAGATTTCGGTAAGTGCGTATTGGTCGGCTCGTAAGAAGGGGACGTCTTCGGGTTTCTTGGGGACATTGGCGGTGTTTCTCATCCGCCCCCCCCCTCCGTATGGGACCTTGTACGGTTTTGAGACACGTGTGGGGGTTAAGGAAAGAGAGTGGGAGAAAGAGGGGATAGGAGGGGAGGAGAGAATAGGAAAGGGGATGGGAGGGGAGGAGAGAAGAGGAGAGGAGAGGAGAGGAGAGGAGAGGGGAAGGGATGGGAGGAGGAAAGGGGAAGGGGAGAGAGAAAGTAGAGAGGATAGGGGAGGGGAGGCTAGCGGAAGGGAAAGGAGAAGGGGTAGGGGAGAAGGGAGAGGATGAAGAGGGGGAGCGAAGGGAGAGTAAGGGAGGCTGGGAGGAAGGAAGGGAGAGAGAACGAGAACGAGAACGAGAACGAGACTAGGAGAGAGGAGCGGCACAGAGCCTGAGGAACGGCACCCGTATAAGTGCACGATGCCTCCGTTGTAATGCCGTTTTATTTCCCGGTTTGCTCATGCTGTTGTTTATGGTCTACGTGAGCGGGACGCATTTGGCCTGTTTGTCTATTTTGTATCTTTATTTGTTGGTTTGCTTCTCTTGTATATGTTTATTTAGAAGGAGAATGTTGTTCGGTCTCTCTCTCTCTCTCTCTCTCTCTCTCTCTCTCTCTCTCTCTCTCTCTCTCTCTCTCTCTCTCTCTCTCTCTCTCTCTCTCACTCTCACTCACTCACTCACTCACTCACTCACTCACTCACTCTCTCACTCTCTCTCTGTCTATCTGTTAGTGTGTGTTTCTTTGCATACGCACGCACTCATTCAAACAAACAAACAAACAAATAGAGAGAGAAATAGAAAGAGTAAGTGGAAGAGAAAGAAACAGAAACAAAAACAGAAACAGAAAACTTTCCCCCTTCTAGATAAATGTTTATATTTCCGTATGAAATTAAAACCAGCTAATGTCGCTCATCTCATATAAGGAGGAGTGTAGACGCAACATTTTTTTTTGTTTGTCTGAAGTGCTTTTGGCGGACACGGAGTCGCAGTTTTGAGAGGCACGTTAGCAATTTAGAGCCAAGAATGTCCCAGGACTCAAGGGAACCCAAGGTAAGAATGCGTGTTTTTTTCCCTTTCTTTAACGACGGTCTGTTTTAAGAGTTCCGGGAAAAATATTTTTTGTTTCTTTGATGAGAAGAGAGAGAACTTTTTTTTTAATGTGTGGAGAATTTTAGAGATTTTTTTCTTTCTTTCACTGACGGCCTCTAAATGACCCAGACACCGGGTTTCTTATGTGCGGCCGATTCCCACCTTTTTATCTCTCCTGGGAGGGAAGACACTATTCTCCATCCACCTACCCCATTCTCCCCTCCTTTTTTTTTTTTTTTTTTTTTTTACTCTTACTCGTGACATTTGGTTATTTTTTCTGGTCGATTTCATCTCCCGGATTATTTATTTATTCTTCTTCGCCTTCTCTTTTTGCTCTTCCTTCATCCTTCCTCTTCCAGTTCCTCACTCTTCTCCGCCTCTTCTTCCTCTACCACCACCACCACCACCTCCCCCTCCTCCCCCTCTCTCTCTATTTACCCCCCACCCCCACCTCCACCACACCTTTATTCCTAGTGACCTTGAACTGTCGTCGGTTGACCTCTGACCTTCGGCAACCGCGCGGTCTCTCGCTCAACTTCCGGGTTTAAGAATGCATGAAACCTTTTCTTCTTTTCATGAGCATGGCGTGAGCTAGTTGGAAGCAGGTCAACCAAGAGCAAGCAAAGGCAAACTGAAGCAACCAGACTCGAGGTGAAATATAAGCTAAATATAGACGTCCGTATGCGCGAACATAAGCAAATGCAATCGAAAATCAACTCAAATACTCACGCCAACGCAAGGAAGCAAGCAAACTTAAGGAAACGGAAAACAGGCAGCCCGAAACTCGAAACAAAATTCAGGCAAACGCAAACATAACCAAACCAAACTCAAAACAAAAGTCAGCAAACAAACAAGCAAGCAAACAAGCAAGCAAGCAAACAAACAAGCAAGCAGAGCGACACGAAGGGTTCTGAAAGAGTGCTTCCGCTTGCTTTGTGTTGCTTTAGGAGGTAAACAGACTGAGAAACATGAATGGATCATGTTTGGGTTTTTGTAATTAGCATTTTCGTTCTTTTTAAAAATTATATATTTTTTTTATATTAATGAGATGAAAAAAATAGTCAGTTTACATTTGTTTATTTTTTAATTGTCTCTGGTTCTATATTTTTATTTTCATGCTTGTTATGATATGATATTTTCAAATGTTTTTTTATTATACATTTTTCTTACGGTCCTTTTTTTCTTCTCATGTCTTTATATTTTCTTTTCATTTCCATTTTTTCCGGTTTCTAAGACGCCGTGCCCCCCCTCCCCCCCCTCTTCTTTGTATCGTCTAAGATGACTTTATTCCCTTTATTATCTTGTGAAGTTCCTTGCTTCCGTCTTCTTTCGATACTCTTTTAACCTTTCTCTTTTATCATTTTTTAGATGTGTAAGTCTGTGTATGTGTCTCTCTCTCTTCTCTCCTCTTTCTTTCTCTCTCCTCCCACCTTCCATTTCCCCCCTCCCTCCTCCCTCCTCCCTCCTCCCTCTTCCCGCTTTGCCATTATTCCAGTTACTCGAAAACTTTTGAAGCGCCTATGTCGACACGCCGTAATTGGATCTATTGGAACGGAAAGAGCTGCAAAGAGAACAATTGCAAGAGGGAACA
>BOPN01008376.1:7500-20000 GCA_017312705.2 Penaeus japonicus | reverse complement strand
CGTTGAAAGGTGTGTGATTAGTGCGAGATGGATTGCCGATAAGGCTATTTGTTGTGTGATACCGACTTTGCATTTTGAAAGCTGTATGATATTCGTAGAACTACAAGGACCACCATTGTGACATTGTTGTTTAGGTTGATGGTCGTTTTTTTCACCATCAATGTCATCATCATCGTCACTTTCATCATCATCATCACCATCACTATCACTATCACTATCACTATCACTATCACTATCACTATCACCACCACCACCACCACCACCCCTACCCCTATCACCACAATCATCACTTTCATCATCATCATCACCATCACCATCACTACATTTTTTTATATATGTTTGTTTACATATAGTTGTTGAAATACCCTCAAAAACTATATGTTATGGGAGACTATTTCAATATTGCAAACGAGTCCATGATATCATACATATATATACACGCAACCTCGCATGAATTTATGCATAGCTGATCATTAAATGTTTTGTTGCCAAACATAGCATACCGGCTACAAAATCTGCCTTGCAATTCGTTATTGATAAAACGATGTGACTTTTAATGGACGTTACCCAAGGATGTCCGTGTATTTCCGTTTTATCAACCTGTGCCTTTAGTGGTCGCGATGTTGCAGTGACTCGGCTCTTTCCTTGCAGTATTTGCAATGGACAAATCAAGGTTTGGATTTAGTGAGACAATTAGTGTTGGGTCAACGGTACAGGCGCGTGAAATGTGTGCCGCTTGGGTAAACATGGCGGAGTTTTTGTCTCTCTCTGTCTGGGTGGCTAAGGGTTTGTCTGTTTTGTTTCTGTCTCGGTGGCTTTGCTTGTGTCTCTATGTGTGTCTGTTTCTCTCTCTCTCTCTCTCTCTCTCTCTCTCTCTCTCTCTCTCTCTCTCTCTCTCTCTCTCTCTCTCTCTTTCTCCTCTTTCAGTACCCCCTCCCTCACCCCCTCCCACCCACCCTTCTTCCTCCTCTTCCTCTTTCTCACCCCCCACCCTCCCTCCTTCCCACCCACCCCTACCCCTTCTCCCTCTCCAGTCGANTTCCCCTCTCCTCTCCTCTCCTCTCCTCTCCTCTCCTCTCCTCTCCTCTCCTCTCCTCTCCTCTCCTCTCCTCTTCTCTCCTCTCCTATGTATGTGTGTTTAAGTAAGTATAAATGTAAGTGCACATTAAAGAATTTACAACATGCAATGCTAACTATGAATATCGACTATATATATTGTATTTGCAATCATGTGAATATCTGATTTGGTCTCGTTCTATTTGATTTCAGTCAATTTTTAAAAATATTTTTTAGGGAATGTTTCTGGTTGCATGCCATTTGTTATCATTATTTTTTTATGTAATCAGATTGTGATAACGCTCTCAGATCTGTGTATTGCATAAGCTGGATAAACGGGTTCAGGATTGTAAGTCGGAATGCCGAAACAAGTAGTATCTGCAACAACACAATCTCTCTTAGTGTCTTTGTTTTTTTCTTTCTCTATGTCTCGTCTTTTATTTATTTATTTATTCGTTAGGATGTTTGATTGTCCTCTCTGCGCGTTCTCTCTCTCTCTCTCTCTCTCTGTGTATGTGTGTGTGTGTATGTATGTATGTATGTATGTATGTATGTATATATGTTTGTATGTCTTTATATATGTCAATGTATGTATGTTTTATAAGATATGTGTAATCAACACAGTCCTGCTAGCATGGAACGAGACAATGATACAATAAACGTGTTTTTTTATGTCACATTTTAGGTAGGTTTACTGAAATTAACTTTTCCCCTGAGATAGGGATAAACTTTAAGGCTTTATGGTTATTAAACTTTAAGAGAACTAAGGTTTTTTTTCGTAAGATAAAAATATAATAAAAAATAATAAAGTAAGAAGTGAGATGTGAGTGTTGCCACTACTGGTGCTCCTTCCCCCCCCCCCCCGTATTTTTAAGTGGTAATCGTAGATTGCTTTATCTCGTTATCTCCCGTTCGCCCCGTGCTCTTCATACACCCCCTGCTTGTGTTCCTTTCTACGTGCTGATGATGCCCCCATTACCTGTGCTGGCTTTGCTCCACTCTTCCCGTACGTTAGGCGTCCTCTACGTGTTTTTTTTCCATGCGATATCAGACTTAGATGATTTTCAAAAAAAAAAGGAAAAAAAAAAAAAAAAAAACACCCCACTACCTGTGACAATATACGTCGCCACCCTCTGTGCTATATTTGCAAGTAAATAAAGGTCTCCCATCACCTTTGCACTACAGCTCCAATTACCTGTGGGCTATAGCTCCCATTACCTGTGCTACCTTGACTGCGTCCGCTTTCCTTTGTTTAACTGAATTAACTGGTGTAAATTTCTCGGAAATGATTTTTTTTTTTTTTGTATTTTCGTCGTTGGGGAAAATACGTGCGGTCGAACGCTTGGTCCGCTTGGCTTTACGCGTCTTTCTGTGGAGTGTAGTAATGGATTTTGTATTGTTATTACTGTTGTGTATTGTTATTATCTCTCTCTCTCTCTCTCTCTCTCTCTCTCTCTCTCTCTCTCTCTCTCTCTCTCTCTCTCTCTCTCTCTCTCTCTCCCCCTCTCCCTCTCCCTCTCCCTCTCCCTCTCCCTCTCCCTCTCCCTCTCCCTCTCCCTCTCCCTCTCCCTCTCCCTCTCCCTCTCCCTCTCCCTCTCCCTCTCCCTCTCCCTCTCCCTTTCCCTCTCCCTCTCCCTCTCCCTCTCCCTCTCCCTCTCATTTTATCAGGGTGCACGTTGAAAGGTGTGTGATTAGTGCGAGATGGATGGCTGATAAGGCTATTTGTTGTTTGATACCGACTTTGCATTTTGAAAGCTGTATGATATTCGTAGAACCATAAGGACCTCCATTGTTGCATTGTTGTTTAGGTTGATGGTCGTTTTTTTCATCATCATCACTGTCATCATCATCGTCACTTTCATCATCATCATCATCATCATCATCATCATCATCACCATCACCATCACTATCACCACCACCACCACCACCACCCCTACCCCTATCACCACTATCATCACTTTCATCATCATCATCATCATCACCATCACTACATTTTATATATATGTTTGTTTACATATAGTTGTTGAAATACCCTCAAAAACTATATGTTATGGGAGACTATTTCAATATTGCAAACGTGTCCATGATATCACACATATATATACACGCAACCTCGCATGAATTTATGCATAGCTGATCATTAAATGTTTTGTTGCCAAACATAGCATACCGCTGCAAAATCTGCCTTGCAATTCGTTATTGATAAAACGATGACTTTAATGGACGTTACCCAAGGATGTCCGTGTATTTCCGTTTTATCAACCTGTGCCTTTAGTGGTCGCGATGTTGCAGTGACTCGGCTCTTTCCTTGCAGTATTTGCAATGGACAAATCAAGGTTTGGATTTAGTGAGACAATTAGTGTTGGGTCAACGGTACAGGCGCGTGAAATGTGTGCCGCTTGGGTAAACATGGCGGAGTTTTTGTCTCTCTCTGTCTGGGTGGCTAAGGGTTTGTCTGTTTTGTTCCTGTCTCGGTGGCTTTGCTTGTGTCTGTCTGTGTGTCTGTTTTTCTCTTTCTCTCTCTCTCTCTCTCTCTCTCTCTCTCTCTCTCTCTCTCTCTCTCTCTCTCTCTCTCTCTCTCTCTCTCTCTCTCTCTATCTCTCTCTCTCTCTCTCTCTCTCTCTCTCTCTCTCTCTCTCTCTCTCTCTCTCTCTCTCTCTCTCTCTCTCTCTCTCTCTCTCTCTCTCTCTCTCTCTCTCTCTCTCTCTCTCTCTCTCTCTCTCTCTCTCTCTCTCTCTCTCTCTCTCTCTCTCTCTATCTATCTATCTCTCTATCTCTATCTCTATCTCTATCTCTATCTCTCTCTCTCATTTAATTTACTCATCTATCTATGTATATATCTGTTGCTTTGTTATACCAGTTCCCAGAAGGACGAGTATAGAATTATCGAAAAGTACTGCTTTTAAGAACCGTGATTATGACTCCATTTTTTCTTCCCCTCATTCCTCTTTCCTTCTTTTTCTGTCGCCCAACTTCATCGGCGTTATCTGAAAACCTTCACTTGTGACGCTGATTCGTTTCGTTTCCGACTCTTTCTTAATGAGTGACGCGCATTCTCTCCTCGCCTTCCCACCATATTGTGTGACGATTTCTATAGTATCGTAAAGTGGCCATTACTTTTGTTATTTTTATTGTTACTGTTATTGTTTTCAATACATGATCACGTATACGGACTCGTACATATACGAATTGTGTCACGTGTTTGCCTGTCTTTCGTGTCTGTATGTCCAATATCCGTCATCTATCTATCTATTTGCCAATTTTTCTACATTCAGATTCAGTGAGTGAGTGAGAGAGTAAGAGAATGGAAGAGTGAAAGACTGAGAGAGCGAAAAAGGGAGTGAGAAAAACAGAGGTAGGGAGAGGGAGAGGGAAATTCATAGCAGTCTGACATAGATGTTTATCCATTCATCTGCCTGTATAAGCATCTATTGTCGCTGCGATGAACGCCCTGCTTTCATCTCCTCACTTCCGGCACGTTCCCTGCTGTTGCCGCGACTTTCTCTCCGGGCGCGAGGGCGGACGCAGGAACTGGCGCGTTCAGGCAAAGGTGCAGGAAAGCAAAGCCAGGGGAGGGTGGGAGAAGGGGATGGGGGAGAGGGGAGAGGGGATGGGGCAGAGGGATAGGGGACAGGATAGGGGAGTGGGATTGGGGGGTAGGTTATAGGGAGACAAGGGATAGGGGAGGTGGCTGTGAATGGAACAAGGATGGGGAAGGAGAAGGGGAAAGGAAAGGAGAAGGGGAAAGGAAAGGAGAAGGGGAAAGGAAAGGGGAAGTAGAAGAGAAAGGTTAAGGGAAAGAGAAAGAGAAGAGAAGGAGAAGGAAAAGAGAACGAGAACGAGAACGAGAACGAGAACGAGAACGAGAACGAGAACGAGAACGAGAAAGGGAAAAGGAAGAAGAAGAGAAAGAGGGAAAAGAAGGAGGAAGAGGAAGACGAGAAGAAAGATGAAAATGTTGATGAACGAAGGAATACAAGAACGTGTTACAGGAAAAAGTTTAAAAACTACAGTAGCTGCAACAACTAAAACAAGAGCAATAGGCTATCCCCCCCCTCCTCCCCGAGCCCCCGTCTCCTCGGTACCCTTGCAAGTTTCTGTCGGCGGCGCGGATGTCACGACCGCAACCCGAGAACGTTACACTCTCCTGGAATGGGCCAGGCGGTTGCAGGAGGTTCATGAAGGTTGCAGGCGGTTGCAGGAGGCAGGAGGACTCTTCAACTGATGATTTCCATTGGGTTCGTGATGGATGGCTTTCGCTTAGGATTATGATGGAATTGCTCTACAGCCAGGTCTCCCTCCTCCTCCTCCTTCTCCTCCTTCTCCTTCTCCTTCTCCTTCTCCTTCTCCTTCTCCTTCTCCTTCTCCTTCTCCTTCTCTTCCTCCCCTTCTTCCTCATCCCTCTCCCCCCTCCCCCTCCTCCTCCTACTACTACTACTACTACTCTCTCTCTCTCTCTCTCTCTCTCTCTCTCTCTCTCTCTCTCTCTCTCTCTCTCTCTCTCTCTCTCTCTCTCTCTCTCTCTCTTTCCCTCTCTTTCCCTCTCTCCCTCTTCCTCTTCTTCTCCCTCTTCCTCTCCCTCTCCCTCTCCCTCTTCCTTTTTCTCTTCCTCTTCCTCTTTCTCCATCCTTACAGACTCTCTCTCTTATATTGTGTTAAAGAGAAAGGCGTTTGCCGTTATATTTCCTGTTGTTGTAGTTGTTATTTGGGGCCTTTGTTTGGCAAGAGCTGCTCGGGATATGATTATCTCCTCTCTCGTTTACTGCCTTGATTTTCTTGATTTGATCAGCGTCACTTCTTCCCTTGTCGTTTCGGCCTCTTGGCGTTTTCATTTCCTTTGGTTATTATTCTTTGAGAGGGGGAAGGCGGGGAGAGGAAGGGGAAGGAGAGGGGGAAGGAAGGGGAAGGAGAGGGGGAAGGAGGAAGGGGAAAGGGGGAGGGGGAAGGGGAAGGGGAAGGGGAAGAGGAAGGGGAAGGAGGAACGGGAAGGAGGAACGGGTAAGGGGAAGGGGAAGGGGAAGAGGAAGGGAAGGGGAAGGGGAAGGGGAAGGGGAAGGGCAGGGAGGAGAGAGGAGGAGAGGGGAGGGAGGTGATTTCCGCATTGCACTAGGAAGGATGTCCATCTTTCAGAATCGATGCTCGCCTCTTGTAGAAGGCCTTTGGAAATCGCTCGACAGCCATGGGTCGGTCATAGTTCTTTTTTTTTCTCTTTTTTTATATGATTTATTCAGAGCTATATGGTTTATGCAATATTCTTATATAATCTTTAGAGCATTTCTGTTTTTTACTTTCAGTTTTTTTGTTTTTTTTTAGATATGATTTGATTATGAGGTGGATAGAGATATGCTATAGTATCTTATTTCATCTTTAAGGGTGGGTCGATATATGCGAAGATAAAGATAAGCCAGTAGAAGGAAGAGAGCAAGGGAGAAAGAAGATGGATAATGTTGATGATGATAATAACACTAATAACAATGATGAAAACAGCAAAGATAAGGATGAAGATGTAAAGGAAGAATAACGAGAAACAGGAAAGACAAGGATAGAAATCTAAGAAATCTAGAGAATAACAGACGAAGAAGGATAATAAATAATACACACCAAGAACTGAAATAAAAACGGTAATTAAAAGAAAAACAAAAACAAAAATCAAAGGAAGAGAGAGAAGATAATAAACAGACAGAAAACAAAACAAACAAAAATGAACAAGTTATGACCAGGGCGGTTGACAGGTCACGTGACGCTAATGATTGGGTCATCGTTATCTTTCATCCGTAATTTAGACGTTAATGAGGTCACACCGGATGCCCGTCCAGTGACCTCGGAAGGGGGAATTTGCCATCGAGGGTGTTCGTGTTCTTGTTTTGTTGTTTAAAGGGGTGGTGTTGCTTTTGTTGTTGTTTGTTTGTTTAGCTTCGGCGCGTTGTTATTGGTGTTGTTTGTTGTTATTTATGTTTTTATTATGATGATGGTGATTATTATTATTATTATTATTATATATATATATATTACTATTATTCCTTCACCGTCATCATCTGTGTTTTAATCGCCAACAGCATCGTCATCACCATATCCACCATCGCTGTCATCACACTAACCACAAACATGGCTTTTCCCCATCCATATGGGAACAAACAAACTAACAAACAAACATACCAACTCTCCAAAGATCCTACAAGGAGTGGCATATTTCTCTTCCTCTCGCACCGGCTTCTGTACATCCCCTTTATGTGGGATGGGGACATTGGGGACACTCGCCCCCCCCCCCCCCACCTCTCTCTCTCTCTCTATCTATCTATCTATCTATCTATCTATCTATATATCTATCTATCTGTCTACCTCTATCTCTATCTCTCTAATTTGATTTTTGTTGCATTTTTGTTTTGATTAAATTTTGCTTATGTGCCGTCGTTTGTGTCGTGTTTTTTGTCTTTGTGTTGTATACATTTTTATTGTAAGTAGCTATTCCGGATCAATATATTTTTTGTTGTTGAGAATTAACATTGTTGCATAGATATTGCATAATTGAGGTCATCCGAATGCTGTGCTATTCTGAGCATTTCTATGCTTTTTATGTTTTTCTTGTTATTTAATCTTTAATATTTGAATTGCGTGAAGCTGGTTAAATTTGGGGGTGGGGATGACAAAACACAAGAGCGATAGATAGATAGATAGATAGATAGATAGATAGATAGATAGATAGATAGATAGATAGATAGATAGATAGATAGATAGATAGATAGAAAGAAAGGAAAAAATAAAGAAAGAAGGGAAGCAAGGAGAGAATGAGAGAGAGAGAGAGAGAGAATGAGAATGAAAGGCAGATATGAAAAATAGAGAAACAAATACAGGAATGCAAAAGTAAAACAGTGAGCACGCCAAGAAAAGCAACAACAAATTAACAGTCTCTAAAATTGGCACACGCAATTGTCAAGGATATTGTGTAACAGACAACATGAAATAGCCCTGCGTCCACCAAGTGTCACGTTGTCTGTCTTTGGCCTTCGAGCGGCTTGATTTGCCTTTGATTTGAATTTGGCTTTGGCTTTGGGTGTTTCTTTGTTTCCCTTTGTTTCTCACCTTCTCTCTGTGTTTCTGTCTGTCTGTCTGTTCACGCAAACACACACACACGCCCCCCCCCCCCCTCACTCACTCTCTATACATATACATATACATATACATATACATATACATATACATATACATATACATATACATATACATATACATATACATATACATATACATATACATATACATATACATATACATATACATATACATATACATATACATATACATATACATATACATATACATATACATATACATATACATATACATATACATATACATATACATATACATATACATATACATATACATATACATATACATATACATATACATATACATATACATATACATATACATATACATATACATATACATATACATATACATATACATATACATATACATATACATATACATATACATATACATATACATATACATATACATATACATATACATATACATATACATATACATATACATATACATATACATATACATATACATATACATATACATATACATATACATATACATATACATATACATATACATATACATATACATATACATATACATATACATATACATATACATATACATATACATATACATATACATATACATATACATATACATATACATATACATATACATATACATATACATATACATATACATATACATATACATATACATATACATATACATATACATATACATATACATATACATATACATATACATATACATGCACATGTAAATACATACATTATACATATGTCTCTGTGTGTGCACTCTCCGGAGCCTCCACTGTAGCTCCAGCTCGCCCCGTCTTCCACGCCGAACGGAGAGACGAAACCCGACCGCTCAGTAGCCTTATCGCTTTCCTTGTCTTGCCGTGATTTCCCATTGTTCCCGTCACAGTGGAGGCGCGTGACAGCGTTACCTGCGTTACGGGGGTTGTGTGGATGTGGGTGGGCTGGTGGTGGCGGTGGTGTTTTTGTTGTTTTTTATTATATTTGGCGTGTATACTGTCGTTTGGAGTATTTAGGCATTGTTGTCTTTAATTTGATATTGTTACTATATTAATAATACCAATACTACTAGGGTCTTGTGATTATTGTTATCCCCCTCCTCCTCCTCTCCTTCTCTGTTTCCCTCTCTCCTTCTCTCTATCTCCCTCTTTCCTTCTCCCTCTCTCCTTTTCCCTATCTCCGTCTCCCTCTCTGTCTCCCTTCCTCCATCTCTCTCTCTTCGGCTCCCTCTCTCCTTCTCCCTCCCTCCATCTCCCTCTCTCCTCCCTCCCTTTCTTTCTCTTCGTCTCCCCCTCTCTGTCTCCCTCCCTTCTTCTCTCTCACTCCGTCTCCCTCTCTCCCTTTCCCTTCCTTTCTTTCTCTCTCCCCGTCTCCCTTTCTCTTTTTCCGTCCCTCCTCCTCTCTCCTCCTCCCACCCTCCCTCCCTTTCCTCCTCTCCGTCACTCTCTCTCCCTTCCCCCCTCTCCGTCTTCCTCCCTCCTTTTCTCCCCCTCTCTCTTTTTCTCTCCCTCTCTTTCTCTCTCACCGTATCCCTCTCTCCCTTCCCCTCTCTCCTTCTCCCTTTCCCTCTCTCCTTCTCCCTTTCCCTTTCTCATTCTCCCTCTCTCTCCCTATCCCTCTCTTTCTACGCCATCCTCGTACCGCCACCTGTGATAGCACGGGGAGAAAACTCTGCGGGGGGAAAGTGATGACTCTCTTATCTCTTTACGGTTCTTGCTCTCGTTGTGTTGGAGGGGGGTTGGTGGGGAGGGGGAGGGGGAGGGGGATTGGGTTGTGAACGGGGGGTCTCTGGGGAATGCTTGTTGGTGTAGATTTGCTTTTCAGTCTCTGTCTGTGCCTGTCTGATTCCCTGTCTCGTGTTTTCTCTGCACGCTTATTAACCCTTTTCTCTGTTTATATCTTTTTCATTCCCCTCTACTATGTTCTTCCACTCTCTCTCTCTCTCTCTCTCTCTCTCTCTCTCTCTCTCTCTCTCTCTCTCTCTCTCTCTCTCTCTCTCTCTCTCCTCTCCCCCTCCCTCCCTCCCTCCCTCCCTCCCTTCCCCTCTCCTTTCCCTTCTTATCTCTTCTTTTCCCCTTCTTGTCTCTTCTTTTCCCCTCCTACATCTATCCTTTCTCTCTATCCCTTCCTCTGTCTCCCCCCCTTCCGTTTCACTCCCATCCTCGATTCTTTTTCCCCTCACCTTAACCCCCCCTTCTCCTCTCACCCTGTTTTCTCGTCACCCTTACCCCTCCTTCTCCCCCTCCCTCCCCCTCTGCTCACTCGCCTCCTTCCTCCTCTTTCCTCCTCTCCTCTCTTTCCCCCTCTCCCCTCCCCCTCCCCTCCCCTCAACTCCCCTCCCCCCCTCCCCCTCCCCCTCTCCTCCTTCTCCTCCTCTCCTCACCCGTACCCCCCACCCTCTCCCTCTGTTCCCCACACCTTCTCTCTCTGCTCCCCCTTTGTTTCCCCCTTCTCCCCCACGCCCTCCTCCTCCCCTCCTTCTGCTCCCCCTTTGTTTCCCCCTTCTCCCCCACGCCCTCCTCCTCCCCTCCCCCCACTCCCATTATTCACCGGCGACCCTTTCCTTTCCCCGACCTTGGCATCGAGGGCGACGACGCCGGCGAAATGGAGCGCCGTGAAGGCCCGCTCGCACCGCCGCCGTACGGCCGTTTGCCGCTCGGCTTTGTCGCGGCGAGAGAAAGTTCGCGCGAGTGGAGATGAGCTCGGCGTTCTTCGTGGGAGGGGGAGAGGGAGGGGGAACGGGAGGTGAAGGTGGTGGGGGAGGGGAGGTGGAGGTAGAGGGGGAGGTGGAGGTGGAGGTGGAGGTGGAGGTGGAGGTGGAGGTAGTGGGAGAGGGGAGGTGGGGAAGGTTGAAGGGGGAGGAGGGGTGGGAGTGGAGGTGAAGGTGGAGGTAGAGGTGGAGGTGGAGGTGGAGGTGGAGGTGGAGGTGGAGGTGGAGGGAGGGAGTGGGATGGAGATGAAAAGGGTGGAGGTGGAGGTGGTAGGGAGAGGGAGATGGAGAGGGAGAGGGAGTGGGAGAGAGAGAGGTGGAAGTGGAGATGAATTTGGAGGGGAGGTGATGGAGATGGAAGTGGATTTGGAAGGTTGAAGGGGGAGGGAATGGAGGAAAGGTGGATGGATTGGATAGGAGGGTAGGGACATTCTGATATGGGGAAAGTGAGATGGGGGTGGGGTGGTGTACATAGAGCTAGTGTTTTTTTTTTCTGAAACACACTCAAAGCTCTTTAATCTCTTTCTCTCTCTCTCTCTCTCTCTCTCTCTCTCTCTCTCTCTCTCTCTCTCTCTCTCTCTCTCTCTCTCTCTCTCTCTCTCTCTCTCTCTCTCTCTCGCCCCCCCTCCCTTCCTCCCAACCCCCACCCCCACTCCCACCACCACCCATCCCTTACCCCTACCCCTACCCCCACCCCCAGCCTCACCCATCCCCTACCCCTACCCCCACCCTCACCCATCCCCTACCTCTACCCCTACCCCCACCATCACCCATCCCCTACCCCTACCCCCACCCTCACCACCCCCACCCCCACCCCCTCGCAAGCACATCCGCGCACGCAAGTCCACTTCCGGCCGCGGCAATGGAAACGCACTGCCTCCGTGACCTGGCGCCGTCCAACCTGCGACACTCGAGGGAAAGTTCTCCTCCCGCCGTGCATTTTATTCTTAGTGTTATGGCTCTAATGACGCCTTATTTTTATTTTTTCATATCACCGCGAAATAGTTTCTCTATAATGATTTGTCCGGGAGGGGGGAGGGGGGAGGGGGAGGGGTAGTGGGAAGAGAGAGGGTGTTATTGTAGCTTCGTTATTGCTAATGGTGAGGTGTGTGTGTGAGCAGATTGAGCAGGGGTGTGTGGGCTGCAGATTGGTTGCAGTTGTTGAGGTCTCAATTTTAATTCTATTATTATTGGTGTTATTATGATTATTAGTGTTATTTATTTTCTGTTGTGGATATTTTTACTTTGGCCATTAAATGTTTTAATTCCTAATGTTTTAATATCTCTCCCGTTTCCTCCATTATTATCATTATTATTATTGTTATAGTTGTTGTTATCATCATCATCATCATTTTTATTATGATTATTATCACCTTCGTCATTTTCATTATCATCATTTTTATTATTGTCTCCTCCTCCCCCCCTCCTTCTCCTCCTCCTCCTCCTCCTCCTCCTCCTCCTCCTCCTCCTCCTCCTCCTCCTCCTCCTCCTCCTCCTCCTCCTCCTCCTCCTCCTCCTCCTCCACCTCCACCTCCTCCTCCTCTCTTGCGTCGGCCATTTTGAGCCTCGTTTTCCACCAATCGCATTCAATTTCCCAAGCCTTTTGTTTCGTGTTACAC
>BOPN01008375.1:30000-35000 GCA_017312705.2 Penaeus japonicus | reverse complement strand
TTGATAACACTGCGTATCATCATTATCATTATTATCATCATTATTACACACATTCCACATCCCCATACGTGTTTATAAATATCACTATTCATAGAAATTCAGTTTTGGGGGAAGCATTATTATCATCAACCAATCAGCGTCACATATTATATTCCTTAACTCCTTCACACTCACATTCCACTCGAAAGCAAGAAAATTTACTTCCTTCTGTATATTCCTATATGGAGGAGCGACCAACCATCATATATCACCTACGGCAACATAAAATCTCACCATCACAACATATGTCGCTGGGAACTAACACGGAAGCATATAATAGCCACATATAACCATATAAAACATATTTTTCTCTTTTTTTTCCACGAGTATCTGGTATCTCTCTGTCGGAAAGGGGGCGTGAATTTCCGCTTGTTATTCTCCGGAGAAAATATTCCAGTGACTAATGGTAACGGAGCGGTGCTTGGATGGGTAGCGAAGGGTGACTGCAAAAGCGCCATTCTTTACGTGTATTTGCATGTGTGTGTGAGAGAGAGAGGGAGAGTGTGTGTGTGTGTGTGTGTGAGAGAGAGAGAGAGAGAGAGAGGGAGGGAGGGAGAGAGAGAGAGAGAGAGAGAGAGAGAGAGAGAGAGAGAGAGAGAGAGAGAGAGAGAGAGAGAGAGAGAGAGAGAGAGAGAGAGAGAGAGAGAGAGAGAGAGAGAGAGAGAGAGAGAGGGAGAGAGAGAGAGAGAGAGAGAGAGAGAGAGAGAGAGAGAGAGAGAGAGTGGGGGGGGGGGGGAGAAAGAGAGTGTGTGTGGAAGAGAGTGTGTGTGTTTATGTCTGTGGGAGAGAAAGAGAGAGAGAGAGAGAGAGAAAGAGAGTGTATGTGGAATGTGGAAGAGAGAGTGTGTGTGTGTGTGTGTTTATGTCTGTGGGAGAGAAAGAGAGAGAGAGTGTGTGTGTGTGTGTGTATGTAAGTGTATGTGTGTGTGTGTGTATGTGTGTAAGTGTGTGTGTGCAGAGGATTAGAAAATATGCGAGCAAGGAGGAAGAGAATGTTACAATAAAGAAATTCTACACCTGAAGGGAAAACATAAGTATGAGGATTAAGTTTAGGCAATTTTAAGCACAAGCGTTCATGTTTCTATTGAGCTGCGTAAATATTGTCGAATTTATTTGTGTGTATTCTACTCTTAGAATTGAGGAAATATGCATGCTATATATTTTGCCTGCATGGTTTCAGTTTTCTAATCCCTTCGTGTGTGTGTGTGTGTGTGTTTCTGTATCTATGTGTTTGTGTGTTTGTGCTCTTCTTGGGCTCGCTTTTTCATATAGGCCTACTTGAGAAGACGCTTTACGTGGCGCAAGGATTCCTAAAACAGACACAACCATAAGATCTCACAAACAAAACCACAATCCACAATTACCTCACCTAACCTTACACACCCTACGCACAGAGCACTAGTGCTTCTTCGTATTCGTATGCAGAGCTCTAACCAGCATACATAACACAACAGTGGGAGAAAAAAGATACACCGTGTTGACCAGCATCTTGAATTCCTCGAGGAACCAAATAACCGCACATTATCGGGCAGGCATTACTGTGAGATGAAACGGGATGCCATGCATGCCAAGGAGGTTTACGTGGAAAAAGGATCGAAGCGTGCTATGATGTTGGTGCATGACCCTCCCTTATTTTGGTTGGGATTAAGATATGTGCTATTGCTTAAGCCAGGTGCATTTTTGATGTGGTTGATGTATGGGATGGGAAGAGATTGCTTATTCGAGCGTGGTTTTGTGAATTCTATATATGATTTGAAGATGGGTGGCATAAGTTGTATCATCGTAGGCGCAGTGCAAAACGGTGTTTTTATTCGTTAATGCGAATGTAATTGTTTAAATAAAGTATGCGTTATGAAGTAGTGATATTATATAAAAAAGAAAAGAAAACATATCACTAACATCATATGATAATGACTACCGTATGATATACATATTGATATTTTTTTTTTCCTCTCTCTAAAACGACCGTAATCCCCGAGATTCAGTTTCAATATTTATAAATGACATATTCAGTCTACTCTACCATGTGTATTGGTATCAGTGGACTTTGCACTCGTTTGTGACACCTGTTGGTACATTAATTGCCAATGTTGAGTTGCATTTTAGCCTGCATATTTGAATAGCATATATATATATATAAATATATATATACACATATATATATATATATATATATATATATATATATATATATATATACATATATATATACATATATATATATACAATACATATATACAATATATATACAATATATATATATATATATATATATATATATATATATATATAGAGAGAGAGAGAGAGAGAGAGAGAGAGAGAGAGAGAGAGAGACAGATAGATAGATAGAAAAAATCAGTGGATCCACATATACAAAGTTCACGCAAATCCAACATTCTAGAGAGTATCACTATCGAACAAGCTTTCACTTGCAGGGACATAACCAGCCACGAGTACCGCTGTCACAATCATCACCGTTGCTGTCACTACACGTCACGAATGGCAAGACGTGTTGATGCTGTCATGGGAGACCCTCCTGGAGACCCTCCTGGAGACCCTCCTGACGGGAGAGAGAGAAAGGAGAAATTCTAGACGAGCCTCTCAGTGCCTTCTGTTCTGCGCTCACAAAGGCTGATATCTCTTTTCTCTCGGAGCAAAGGCTGGGCTTGTGTTATTCCAATATTTCTGCTCTCTGCTGCAGGAGGAGCGATAGGCCCTGCTCTCTCTCTCTCTCTCTCTATCTATCTCGTTCTCTTTCTTTCTCTCTCTCTCTCTCTCTCTCTCTCTCTATCTATCTATCTATCTCTTTCTCTTTCTCTCTCTCTCTCTCTCTCTCTCTCTCTCTCTCTCTCTCTCTCTCTCTCTCTCTCTCTCTCTCTCTCTCTCTCTCTCTCTCTATATATATATATATATATATATATATATATATATATATATATATATATATATATATATATATATATATATATATCTTTCTCTCTCTGCGTCTCCTCATTCGTTAAGACATTTATATGAATGTTTGTTTGTTTGTTTGTGTGTGAGTGTGTGTATGTATGTGTGTGTGTGTGTGTGTGTGTGTATACATGTATAGATAGATAGATATCACACAAACAAGCATCCCAGCGCGTACACAGCCACACTCCACCGCCTATCCACATAGGCACATCCACACCTTTGAATGAGTGTGGCGAACGTGTCGAGCGGAGGAGCGGTTGCATGCAATTTGCAAACTTATGAATGCTTGTAATTGCAAGTCGTCACCAAGGTCCGATGTTTCATAAGTTTTCAATAAATACTAAAGAGGAAGCATTCCCTCGATTAAGTAATTCTCTTCGTTCTAGCAAATTGAAATTGAAATTGAAAACTATCATTCGTTCTGTTGATATTTCTCTCGTTATATGACACAATCATATAGTGTTGTATAATGAAGAAAAATATTACTCAGGTTCGTTGTCAGATTCTATATAGTCTGTATAACGAAGATGCAAACTCACTTACCAAAGATTATTCATGTTTCGTCCCTTTTTTTATACAACCGTGAAATCCATTATACAAAATTGTTATAACGAAGATACAAAATCACATACTTTTTCTTAAACGCTATGTTACGCCATTCTAAAAAAAATAATAATGTTACGTCATTCTAAAAAAAAATAATGCTACGTAATTCTAAAATAAAATCATATTACATAATTCTAAAAAAAATCATGTCACATCATCCTATAGCCAATGCTTCCTACAGTCACGGCGGCAGTCCGCAGCCCCAACCTGTGACCCAAGCAAGATCTCCGAAACTAAGAGGTCATTCATTTGCCCGAGCGACGGACCTGGAGCCAAGATAATGCCGGGGCGACCTAAGTCCTTTCCCTGCGCCCTGTTGTTTATAAGGCCGCACGGGATAGCAGGGATTTCTAAGGGGGATTAGCGGAGGAGCCTCGTACATAGGAGGAATTTCCCCCGGGAGGTGGAACAGAACCACAGCTTGTCCAAAACTTAGAGCATGGAGTGCGTCTTGACCTGGTGTGCGTCTTGATCTGGTGTGCGTCTTGACCTGGTGTGCGTCTTGACCTGGCGTGCGTCTTGACTTGGTGTGCGTCTTGACCTGGTGTGCGTCTTGACCTGGTGTGCGTCTTGACCTGGCGTGCGTCTTGACCTGGTGTGCGTCTTGACCTGGTGTGCGTGTTGACTTGGTGTGAGTCTTGACATGGCGTGTATCTTAACCTGGTGTGCGTCTTGACCTGGCGTGCGTCTTGACCTGGTGTGCGTCTTGACCTGGTGTGCGTCTTGACCTGGTGTGCGTCTTGACCTGGTGTGCGTCTTGACCTGGTGTGCGTCTTGACCTGGTGTGCGTCTTGACCTGGTGTGCGTCTTGACCTGGTGTGCGTCTTGACCTGGTGTGCGTCCTGACCTGGTGTGCGTCTTGACCTGGTGTGCGTCCTGACCTGGTGTGCGTCTTAACCTGGCGTGTGTCTTGACCCCGTGCGAGGTTGAAATGAATGACCCGATGAGGAGAGAGTCTGGAATTCTTGAAATGACTGGGGTGTTGAAGGCACAGGTTGCAAGAAGGGTATGGGATCATCCCTTTCTTTTGCAAGGAAAACTCGCTCATGTGTGTTTAGAGGGGCATAAACATAGGGCAAGACGTAAAGGGCCGGACGCACATACATTCTCAGACTCACACACACACACACACACACACACACACACACACACACACACACACACACACACATATATATATGTATATATGTATGTATACACACATAACCAAAATGATAAAGGTGATCATAATCATAATTCTAAAAATCATAGGAATAATAATTAAGAGGATGAAGATAGCAGTAATTGAACAATAGCAATGACCAGTATTACAGATAATAAAGATAATAATAATAGTGATAATTCTACTGTTTATAACAATAAGATCAACAACAATGAGAATAACTTTCACAAATATAGAT
>BOPN01008375.1:17500-22500 GCA_017312705.2 Penaeus japonicus | reverse complement strand
GAGAGAGAGACATATAGACAGAGAGAGAGAGAGGAGAGAGAAAGGAGAAAGAAAGAAAAAGAGAGAGAAGACAGTGAGACAAAAAGAGAAAAAGACAGGGAGAGAGACAGACAGAAAGAGAAAGAGAGAGAGAGAGCGAAAGTGGTGAAGCATAACTATGTCAGCTACACCAAGCAACTCCGCAAGCATATATGTTTGGGTACCAATGAGAGGTCATTATCCTGACGAAATGAAGAGCAAACCTGATGATCCTTGTGGAAAGCGCTATTGTAATAAGTGCTGCTTGAAGAACTTGTGAATGACATACAGGCCCTCGACGCTGTGATGCACTGGGGTAGGGGGTAGGTGGGGGGCGTGCAGGTGAGGAGTTGGTTGGTTTAATCGGATCCTTGCAAGAGTTGGTTGCAAGAGTGTCGGGGACGTAGTGCCGTCGAGAGATCAGTCATCAGCTGTGATTTTTTTTTCTGGACAAAAACCAACTTGTGAGCATTTCCCCATGACTAAAGCAGGTTGTTAAAGGAACTATTCTGGAGGAGTTAGCCAGGGACACTACCCTACTGGGCACTTGGTACACGTTGGGATCTCCTCAGAGGCGCGATCGCTCACCGCCACTCTGAGGGACCTACATATTCTCTCTCTCTCTCTCTCTCTCTCTCTCTCTCTCTCTCTCTCTCTCTCTCTCTCTCTCTCTCTCTCTCTCTCTCTCTCTCTCTCTCTCTCTCTCTCTCTCTCTCTCTCTCTCTCTCTCTCTCTCTCTTTCTTTCTTTCTTTCTTTCTCTCTCTCTCTCTCTCTCTCTCTCTCTTTCTCTCGCTCTTTCTTTCTCTTTCTTTCTATCTCTCTCTTTCTTTCTCTCTTTCTCTCTCTCTCTCTCTCTCTTTTTCTCTCCCTCCCCCTCTCTATCTCTCTCTCTTTCTTTTTCTCTCTCTCTTTCTCTCTCTCTTTCTCTCTCTTCCTCTCTCTTTCTTTCTCTCTTTCTCTCTCTCTCTCTCTCTCTCTCTCTCTCTCTCTCTTTCTCTCGCTCTCTCATTCTCTCTCGCTCTCTCTCTCACTATCTCATCGAATCCAAAGCAAACATAAAGTAACTAGATCTTCTTTCGTTGCACTGCAAGAAGACCTGTTCAAGACACATGGATTTAAGATTTATCATAAGACTTTTATTTTGATTAATATCACTGTAAACACTAAAGCAGAATATTACAGTGATTTCGAAACCTCAATTTCTATATAAATGCCGAATGAAAAAGCAACATATATCTTATCTACATACCTTGAACGCGTGGAAAATTATGCTGGAAATGGCTGCAACACTCCAAGGTGGTAAAATATTGCATGATCATTCAATTTTCTCAACATGTCCATCATGGGAGACTGAACGATTAACGAGCTGCCTCAGTCTTGCTTAGGCTATGTGGTAGGCGGGACGAGTTGTTGCATGACAATACTGTTTTTGAATATCATTATTGTTATGATTATTATCAACAGCATCATTATCATTATTATCATTATTTTCATTATTATTATTATCATTATTAATGTTGTTATTATTAACATTATTACTATTGTTATTATTATCACAATTATTCATGTCATTATTATTATTATCATTATTATCTTTATCGTTACTGTTATCATTATCATTATTATGATTATTGTTATCATTATTATTATCATCGTTATTATCATTATCATTATGGACATGTAAGTGATAGCGATTTCGTAAAAGACAATCCTGTTATTAAGACATGCATTTAGCCAATCATATCCAACCTATTAAGACTATCTTCGCCATAGAAAGAAAGGATCAAATTAGCTTTAAATAATGAAAAACAAACTGTTTGTAATATTTCATATCCCCTTTTTTCATACAAAACACACATACACACGCACGCACACACACACACACACACACACACAAACACACACATACATACACACACACAACACACACACACACACTCACACACACACACACACACACACACACACACACACACACACATATATATATATATATATATATATATATATATATATATATATATATATATATATATGTATATATATATATAGTGACTCTCATCCTCTGCTTTAACTACAAAACGCCTCATGATATGTAAACACTGCACTAGTTACTAGGCCTTCTCTTCTGCATATAAATAGAAAGTTGACATCACGTGAACTCTCTCGTCCGGGCGTCTGTTGACTCACGGTTGCAGAACATTTTCGTGTGTTGAGAAATAGAACATGGTGTATGATATTCATGGTTCCTGCTCTCGGAGTGTCACTTGCTTGATTAAAGGATAAGTATGATTCTTTCTATTTCTATTTCTGTTTCTTTCTCTGTCTCTCGCTTAATCTCCTTCTCTCTAACGCTCTGTCTCTTATTCTTTCTCTCTCTCTCTGTCTCTTATTCTTTCTCTCTCTCTTTCCTTCTCTTTCTCTATCTTTCCTTCTCTTTCTCTCTCTCTCTCTCTCTCTCTCTCTCTCTCTCTCTCTCTCTCTCTCTCTCTCCCTCTCTCTCTCTCTGTTGTCCTCATCATTACTCTTTCCATCTATCTGTCTGTCCATTGCTCTGATAAATCCGGTTATTATCTGTGTTTTTTTTCCAAGAGTAAGTGGTAACAAGAGTGCAAGTAATGACTCGAGCAATTACCCTGTCCCCTTTACTCTAAAAAAAAAAAAAAATTAACAAAAGCCGAGTCTCTAGAACATCACCTCTCAATCAGGGGTAAATCTTCCCCTAGGGACAAGTTACAAGATTCCAGTAGGCAAATCTCCTATGGGGAAGGGGAATATAAATCCCGTGAAGTATTTATCGACAGAAAGAAAACAAATCGGTAATATGCTATTAGATTCTCTTTACAAATAGATGCAAAAGATCCAAGTGAATTCTGGTCATCAAGCGTTTGAAGTGAGTGGCGTTGATGGTGTATATATATATCTAAATTGTTTCTGAATTTATAGTGTGATTGAATTTTGCGTGATGGGTGAAATTAAGAAGGGTGGACTACTGAAAGAATTATTTAACATAGGCGAACTATATGAAAGAGGTAATTTAACATATGTGAACTATCTGAAAGAGGTGATTTAACATAGGTGAACTATCTGAAAGGGGTAATTTAACATAGGCGAACTATCTGAAAGAGGTAATTTGAAATAGGAGAACTATCTGAAAGAGGTAATTTAACATAGGCGAACTATCTGAAAGAGGTAATTTAACATAGGTGAACTATCTGAATGGGGTAATTTAACATAGGTGAACTATCTGAAAGGAGTGATTTAACATAGGCAAACTATCTGAAAGAGGTAATTTAACATAGGTGAACTATTTGAAAGAGGTAATTTAACATAGGCGAACTATCTGAAAGGGGTAATTTAACATAGGCGAACTATCTGAAAGAGGTAATTTAACATAGGCGAACTATTTGAAAAAGGTAATTTAACATAGACAAGCTATTTGAAAGGATGAATACCATTTGGAAAAAAAAAGGAAATTGTGAACCAATGTTCTAGAAGTCCTTATAAACATCTGTTCTAACGCAAAAAAAGTCACACGACCCATAGAACGACTCACCCTCTCTGGTCGAACACCCCTAATGACTTTTGGGGAAGAAAAATGGGAAAATTCCATCATGCTGTTATGGGTGTTGTGGCACGCACGCAAACACAGGGAACGCCGCTCATATTTCTTCCCCCTGAGGCAACTAGGGTGAGATGAGGTCAGGTGAATAAGCTTGGGACGAGGTAACTAAAGGGAAGTATTGAAGGTGAGTATAGGTGGAAAGGGTGGGTCGGGGGGGGGGGGGAGATTTCGAAAGGATTTGCTTTAGTCATAGCTGTAGCAGATTACGTTTTCTTTACACCTTTATTTCTGTTATTTGGTCTCCTTAATTGCAATTTGTTTTAAGAAGGTATTCCTTAATGGAGCACTGCATTGTGTTTGCTTCTTTCGCTTTACGTATCGGGACAATATAAATAAGAACACACACACATACATACATACACACACATATGTACATATATATGTATATATATATATATATATATATATATATATATATATATATATATTATATATATAGTATATATACATATATGTTTATGTTTATATATATATATATATATATATATATATTTATATATACATCTATATGTATATATATATATATATATATATATATATATATATATATATACATCTATATGTATATATATATATATATATATATATATATATATATATATATATATATATATAAACATAAACATATATATATATATATATATATATATATATATATATATATATATATATATATATATATATATATATATATATATTTATGTGTGTGTGTGTGTGTGTGTGTATATATATATATATATATATATATATATATATATTTATATATATATATATATATAAATATATATATATATATATATATATATATATATATATATATATATATATATATTATTATTATTATTATTACATATATATATATATACATATACTCACTTTTTTGTAACGCAGATTTTGTCAAATATATATATATATACAGTTATTATTATTATTATTATTGTTATTATTATTATATATATATATACAAACATATATTTATAATATTATTGCTATTATTATTATTAAGGTTAAGTTGCTGCTACACATATACTCACTTTTGTAACGATTTTATCAAATACTGTCATATAATTGTTGAGCCTGTAACAGGATTTATGCCCTGCGCATAATATTGTTATTCACACTGAAAACCTCTGAAAATCAAATTCTGAAAATAATGCCACACTATTTGCATCTCATTTCCAGTACAGATCATGGCTAATTATTTTGCTCTGCTGTGTTTTTGCGATTGATAATTCATTGCAGTATGTTTTGATCATTCCATTGATTATCATTTATCATCATTTTATTATCAATCATTATCATTTTATTATCATTCATTATCATTTTATTATCATTGATTATCATTTTATTATCATT
>BOPN01008374.1:35000-37500 GCA_017312705.2 Penaeus japonicus | reverse complement strand
GACATTATACAAGACGTAACCGCTATCAATAAAGTAAATGTCGGTAGCGACCATAGACTGGTCAGAAGTAGAGTAAAATTACAGCTAAGAAGGGAACGAAATAAGCTCATACAGAAGCCTCTCATTAATCTAATCAACATTAAGAATAGGGCGACGGAATTCAGTATCAATATCCGAAACAAAGGCTCGGAATAGGGAAAAACCAAATGTATGCAGTAAAGAAACCCAACGGAGAGGTGATATACAATAAAAATGAAATTATCAAAATAATAGAAGACTTCTATTGCGACTTATACCACTCAAACGATCAATCACATACGGAGACAAACACAACAATTAGAGACGTCCCAAACATCATGGAAGAGGAAATAAATAGGGCACTAAAAAGCATGAAAAGAGGAAAAACACCAGGAGAAGACGGCATTAGTGTAGATCTTATTCAAGATGCAGGAGAGTTTGTGCAGTAAAACTGGCCAGTCTTTATAACAGATGTCTAAGCGTCAGTAAAACTCCGAAATACTGGAAAAACGCAATAACAATTTTAATACACAAAAAAGGGAGACACAAAAGACTTAAAGAATTACCGACCTATAAGCCTCCTATCAGTAATCTATAAACTGTTCACAAAAATCATCACAGCCCGTATCACCGATACATTAGATTCAAAACAACCCAGGGAACAGGCAGGGTTCCGCAGTGGATTCTAACTACAGACCATATCCACACACTAGCCCAAATAAAAGAGAAAGCAAACGAATATAGGAAGCCCCTATGTATGGCATTCGTAGATTATGAAAAGGCATTCGATTCGGTACAGATATCTGCAGTACTAGATGCAATTCGTAAACAAGGAGTAGAGGAAATATACTGCAGATTATTAGAGGATATATATAGAGATGATACAGCGACCATCAAAATCCACGTAGAAAGCAATAAAATACCAATAAAAAAGGGTGTTAGGCAGGGTGACACCATCTCACCGGAGCTATTTACAGTTTGCTTGGAGGAAGTATTAAAGAAGTTAGATTGGAAGGAGAGAGGGATTAAAATAGGGAATGAGCACTTAAGCAATCTAAGATTTGCAGATGATATTGTTCTTTTCGGAGAGTCAGCAGATAAACTACAACAATTAATAAGCGATCTAAATATGGAAAGTCTGAAGATTGGCCTTAAAATGAACATGAAAAACACTAAAGTCATGCTCAACAGTCGAACCCCATTTAAGCAAATACAAATACAGGGCGAGGTACTAGAAGCAGTGAACGAGTATGTATACCTAGGACAACTCATTCAGTCGAGTACTTCCTGCGAAGCCGAAATAAAAGGCGAATCAGGCTAGGTTGGAGTGCCTTTGGTACACATAGTAGTATATTACATAAGGATCAGAGACATGGACTACGACCAAGGCACTCGAGAGGAAATTATTAAGCGCCCAAAGAGGAATGGAAAGGCTTATGCTAGGAGTTAGCTTAAGAGACAAGAAAAATGCCACATGGATCAGACAGCAAACAAAAGTAGAGGATATACTCAAGAGCATCAAGAAGAAGAGTGGCAGTGGGCTGGACATATATATCGGAGACAGGACAACAGGTGGACAAAGGAAACAACAGAATGGGTAATACACGACACAAAGAGACTCAGGGCAAGACCAATGACTAGATGGCGGGATGAAATAGCGAATTTTGCAGGAGTAAACTGGAATCAGAGGACACAAGACCGGAATGAGTGGAAAAGATTGAGAGAGGCCTACGTCCTGCAGTGGAATGATACAGGCTGATGATGATGATGATATATATGTATATGTATGTATGTATATATATATATATATATATATATATATATATATATATATATATACATATATATATATATATATACGTATATATATATGTATGTTTAAGCCTATCAAGTAAATCTGTTACAGTATCATTTCTTATTGGCCAATTTTCAACTCGTTCGTGAGGAAAGAGGGTCCATTCTGCCACACTTAATCACTTCGAAGAATGTTAGATATTGTAATTCTAGTAGTATCACCAGGCGTTTCTTAGCTGCAATTAGACAAGCAAGCGCTGCAGATACAATGTTTGGCAAATTAATGGGATTTTATGGATATTTTAGAACCCATTATAACGCACCATTATCAAAGGACAATCCATTAAATATTAACTCCAATTCTCTTTCCCTGTACATTTATTACATTTACAGCATATCCTAATGACATGTCCAAAAATATTTTTCATCAATAATCAATGCTTTTCAGCCTTCTTACTTTGCCGCGTGGTCTGTTAAGATGCAGTTTCAATTTAAATAAAAGAATCAATATTCGCTCTATCAATTGGGTCGTGATCTTATCTATACCACACTCTTCACGCACCGCCATGGCAAATCAATGAAATATTTGATACCATGAATGTGGAACTCATTTCCTGTTCTGCATTACCTATACTCAATTTCCAGAATGACCTTTCAACAGTGTTCAGCAATGTAATTAGCTTCTTTG
>BOPN01008374.1:20000-27500 GCA_017312705.2 Penaeus japonicus | reverse complement strand
GAATATATCTATGGTGCACCATAACGTCAGGCTATCTGCGTTATGGAATAAACCTGTAACGTCTAAACCCTGTGTCTGGTATCACTACCTTATTTGTGATGGGTTTATTAGATAGACTAAGCCACCCATCACACTCTCTCTCCCTCTCTTTCCCCTCTCGCTCTCTCTTTATCTCTCTTCTCTCTCGCTCCTCTTTTCCTCACTCTCTCTTTCGTCGCTCAATCTCTCTCTCTCTCTCTCTCTCTCTTCTCTCTCTCACTCTCTCTTTCGTCGCTCTCGCTCTCTCTCTCTCTCTCTTTCCTCTCTCTCTCTCTCTCTCTCTCTCCTTCCTCTCTCTCTCTCTATCACTCCCCCTCTCTCTCTCTCTATCACCCCCCCCCCCCTCTCTCTCCTCCATCTCTCTTCCTCTCTCTTTTTTTTCTCTCTCTCTCTCGCTCCTTTCTCTCTCTCTCTCTCTGTCTCTCTCACTATCTCTTTCTCTCTCTCTCTCTTTCCTCTCTCTCTCGATCTCTGTCTCGCTTTCTCTTTCTTCTCTCACTCTCCCTCTCTTTCTTTCTCTTTCTCTCCATCTCTCTCTTACTCTTTCCTCTCTCTCTTTCTAGCCTCTCTCTATCTCTCTCAGTCTCTCTTTCTCCCCCTCGCTCTCTCTTTTTCTCTTTCTATCTCTCTCTCTCTCTCTCTCTTCCTCTCTCTCTCTATCTCTCTCTCTCTCTCTCTTTCTCTCGCTCTCTCTCCATCTCTCTCTCTCTCTCTCTTTTTTCTCTCTCTTTTCTCTCGCTCTCACTCTTTCCTCTCTGTCTCTCTTTCTAGCCTCTCTCTTTCTCTTTCTCTCTCTCTTTCTCCCTCTCTCTCTCCTCAGTCGTGTTGTATCACTCGTAGAAGTAGGACGTGTTTCTAGTCCTGTCCTCAATCGTGAAAGATTCCTAGAAACATTTGTTCCCCCCCCCCCCCCCTTACTTGGTCCTTGGACATGGAGCGGGTGAGGTGCCTTGGGCCCTCCAACAAATTTTACGCATCTCTTGCGTATGTTTTCTCCTCTTCAAGGCTATGTGATTATATGGAATATTGCTCTAGCGTATTCGCTGGCGACCATAGCGGACTGACATCAGGTCGCCAGGTGTCAACATGGCTCCCGTTGCCACATCGGTGTCCCTGGATTCTGATCCGGCAACTGACAAAATGGACTGCACCAACGGAACTCCAATGAATAATGATGGGACGGGCATGAAGCGAACCTATAATGACACCAAAAGTGAAAACTCCAGTGACACGGAAAGCGACTTTTAAAGAAAGGACAAAAGACTGAAGTACGGCGATAAGGAAGTCAACAAGGCAGCTCTCGTGGATGAGGTCAGTGACAGTGGGAAGGGCAGGACAAGGCTGTTATTCCCACAATCCTGCGAAATGTCCTTCATGGAAAAGCTAGAGTGGGCAATGCAACTTGGAAAAGAACATTGCCATTTTGAGCCGCTGCTAAAGGTAGCGAAGGGAAGACCGTATCTTACGGTAAAGGACGAAGAAGCGGAGCAGTCCCTGACATCTCAGGGATGTCAGGGAAAAAATGACAAAGGTCATTATATTTCAGTACCCCTTAGAATTAGATCCAGACTTTCTACTCTGCGACGGGAGGATTGTTTGGGTGAAAAGGCACGCGTCACGAGGCGAGGGCCGATGTCAGCTAGTTGCCCTCATGAAAGGAGAAGTCCCGGAGAAGGTCTTCATATCTGGGGCGGGGCACAGGAGGGCGGCGCCGTATGTGGAGCCGCCAGTCCTGTGCCTCAAGTGTAGCAGATGGGGACACAAGTCGTAGACCTGCCAGCAGGACGCCAGGTGCAGATTCTGCGGCAGGAAGCATGGCTCCAGGATTTGCAGAAAACAATAATAGAAAAAGGAGAGAGAGTGAAACCTTGCTGCTGCAATTGCAGAGGCTCGCACAATGCTGGGGCTCTGTCATGCAAGGCGAGGCCAAAGGTGGAACTTAATTCCTCGGCTTTCCACAAAGAAACCGAGGAAAAGGCAAGAGAACTGACCACAAGACGACCTGAGCAAGGCCCACCGCGAGGACTGCAACTCCAGGAAGATGACCGGAATGCTATGAACGAACAAAACAACAGCCAGACGACAGAAGACATTGCAGCCCAGGAAACGACGAGGGACAGTGATGCAGACTCTCCGGTAAAAGAGATATCTGCAATTGCTGGAATGTTGCATACATTAATGCAGAGGATGGATGCAATTGAATAAAAAAAATGTGATAGTGATGGATAGTGCTGTAACAGACATCAAAAAGGGAATGGAGGCTGAGGAAGAAATCCCAATGAAAGACAACAGTGTTTTTGTGGCTAAGAAAAACACAGAAAGTAAAATTACGATTAAGGGAAAATAAAGAAAATAATATCGAGTGTGGTGGAAGGAACAACATCAGCGACCTTCAGGTCATTGTTACTTAAATGCAAAGACGCTGAAAAGGATAAACTTCTTAGAAAGTGGGTGTTAGTTCAGAAAGAGTGGGCAAACATCCAGGAACTGTTTGCCAAAGATAAGGAAACCATAAAGGTCTGATGGAGTGTGGTAGTATTAAGATAATGTCGTGGAATGTGAGAAGATTACTTACTAGAGTAACAGACGTCCACTATTTCGCGCTGAAAAATAACATAGACGTAATTTGTCTCCAGGAAACTAGGGACACAAAAGGTGACACTCTTAAACTCAATGGTTATAGAGTATATCATCTTAATTCCGGAGACCAAACACGGGGAGTGTCTACTTACGTAAAAAGTGCAATACCTTCTGAACTGCTAAAGATACCATGTAGAAGTAAAGGTATTGAAAGTGTATGTGTGAAGCTGTATTTACAAGAAGGTGAAGAATATATTACAAATTTATACATCTCTGGCAGATGCTTTGATCTCAGATACCTACCAGATTGCATGTACTCTGACTCGACTCTGATAGTGGGTGACTTTAATGCTAGGCACAAACAATTAGAGATGGGCAAAGCCAATGATAACGGCATCAGATTTTATCAATTTCTCAAAGATAGGCCTGAGGCATGCTTGCTGGGTAGTAAAGAGGCGACACACATCAAGGGTGGACGACTTGATTACGCCTGTCTGCATGGCGGTTAGGGGATTCAAGGAGAATGTGAAATAGTAAGTGAACTACTTAGTGATCATTTCGCTTTGTATATTAAGTTAGCTTTAGGTAAAAACAAGTTAGATTCAAAAGAAAAAGGTTTGCCTTAGACATAAGCTACAGAGAATTGTTTATTCACAATATGGAGGGCTGGTACAGAGATTACACACCCATAAGTTTAGATAGGTTCAGCGAGGATTTGTTAAGTGCGATAGAAAGATGTTTACTTACAAAGGCTAAATCACACAGAAAGGAGAAGAAACACGGAGCACAGAAATACAGATACTGCAGTGATAACAAATTTAAAGGGCGGACACAAATGTTAAGGATGGCACACAAGGAGTGGGCTAAAAGAGGCATAAAAGAAGATAAGGACATACTACTTAACATATCAAAGATGTGTGGGGAGAAAAGAAGGGAAGTAAGAGAAAAGTATTGGCCAGGGTTCGCGCAAAATATTGAGGAAAGTAAAAGTCTCAAAGACATATGGTACCATATAAACAAGGTAAGGGGAAAAACAAATAACCTAATCGGTCAACCACACCCAGAGGAGGAGGCAAACAAACATATTGAGAAATGAGCAAAAGCATCTTCTCTGGTTTCATTACCACAGAGCACTCGTGACGCTTTGTTTGCATGGGAAGCCGAAAGAAAGGGACAGATTATTTCATCCGCAAACATCACTGCAGTATCTTGTCAGCCAATAACTACACACGAACTTCTAAATGCTGTTAAAAGAGGGAAAAGCACTTCGCCAGGGGAAGATGGAGTGACATATGATATTCTCAACTTATTAGCAAGCATGACGAATAGCTCTCTAATTGACCTATTAACATGAGCTACACGGAGGGTAGATTACCGAAGGCCTGGAAAAAAGCTATCATAATACCTATTCCAAAATCAGCTGGCGTTTACAGACCTGTATCTCTGACTTCCTGTATGTGTAAAATGATGGAGCGAATATTATTAAATAGACTAATGTACATGATTGAAGATAAACTGTCTTGTAATTTGTACGGCTTTATGAAGAGAAAGGGAACATCAGACTGCGTAATTCATTGTTAATCCAATGATGCAGAAAAGTGTAGTCTTTATAGATTTACAGGGAGCCTTTGATAATGCTAATGGGGAGGTGATTCTGTATGAATTGACAAGATTAGGCGTAACAGGAGAGTTGCTGAGATGGATTGGTGACTATCTGACAGATAGCAAAGCTTGCGTACGGTTTCAAGGCTGTTTTTTCAGAGGAGAAACGTTTTGAGCTAGGTACTCCACAGGGAGGTGTTTTAAGCCCAATGCTCTTTGATGTACTAATAATCAGGATAGCTTCAGAGGAATACCCTAAGGGCGTTCAGCCAATCATATATGCGGATGATATATTGATACAAGGGACCACTCATCGCCATTTACAAACAGCGCTGGACAGATTTACTAGTCTTGCTCAAACATAGTGCAAGGCTCGACTGCGGCTGCTCAGGGCACTTGCTTGTCGAGGGATAGGAGCTGGGGTGCCTCTGCTGAGGCTAGTCTACAGTAGTACAGTAATATGGTGGATTATGCAGCACCAGCACTTTCTATAGCCTGTCAAGGGAGGCTCCGAAGGCTTGAAAGCATGCAGAATGAAGCTATGCGTATTATCCTTGGGTGTCAAAAGAATGCTAGGATAGACATAATGAGAACAGAGACAAGATTGCAAAGCATTGCACAGAGAGTAAGCGAGATTAATGTCATAGCAGCCGTCAGGCTCATGAGAGGGAATAGTGGAAAGAAATTAGTGAGAGATATGGTCAGAGGTTTTGACAACATCAGGACTTTTTATAGACAAGGCAAATGAGGATATATGAAGGAGCTGAAAAATTATATAGATTATTATGGCTTGCAGGACTTTTGCCATTCGTTTCAAGCATCCCCCAAAGTGCCACCATGGGAGGATCAGACGATTAATGTAGATATCGATCCACTCTGTATGAATAAGAGGCTTTATGAACCTGGTCAACCTAAATCAAGATATGGTCATAAAATAAAGAGTCTAACACGCCTTGATATTGCTCATGTCTACTGCGATGGGTCAGTTTTGAAAGATGGCAGAGCAGGATGTGAGGTTATCATCAGCCAGTTCACTGCAAGTGGCGTGGTCACCACAAGCAGTGGGATAAGACAGAGTAATCATATATCGTCAACACAGGCCGAGTTATGGGCAATATTGACGGCACTCAAAAAGATTGAAGTTATTAATAAAGATGCATTCTTTGTTGTGGATAGTAGGGAGCGCTGGACTCTCTTAACAGCAGGGACTCTGTGTTTGAGCACATTGTTAACGAGTGCCGATTGATTGCTCATAAGCTGCGAGGCCAGGGACGTGTGATTACATTCGTCTGGATCCCATCGCATGTCGGTATCACCCTTAATGAGGCTGTGGATGAGGTAGCGAAGAAGGCAGCTAAAAAATGTGAGGTGGACATTCAAAGTGCTCGGACTCTCAAGCAGGCAAGGAGCAATATCAAGAGGATGCAGTTAGACTATGATGAGATTAAGAAAGGCGAATTGATTGAAACGAGCGAAACCTTGCAACACTATATGCATCTAGCGATGAACACAGACTTCACTTATGGGAGGGGCAAGAGCAAGTGGAAAGACTCTGTGCACATGAGAATTAGGTTAGGGTATAAATACTACTGGGAGTTAGGTGTCCCGACAGGTGAACAGGAAAAAGAATGCTGGGTGTGTAGGTCACCAAGGTCACACACCTTAGTACATTATATCTTACAGTGTCCCATGCTTCAGACTTACGGAAAATCAGAGATAGCTGGACTCCCCAAACAAGCTGTAAGGATGTTTAGAAATGGCCAGGTAATACAAATTTTAAAGAAGTACAAACACTTCGCATCGACAACATAATTGTAGTTGACAAATGTGTATATCCGATTGTGACCTCCTGCCGAGACTATGATAGCCCAAGTAGGATTTTATTAAGATGTGGATGAATATCATTTGATACATCGTCCTGTTAAATACAAACATAATTCTTGACTTTCTGATAAATTCTTTCCTCCAGGAACATACATATGTTTTATTAACATATATGTGCGTCACATATTTCAAGCATGTAATCATGTGACCTCAGGAGAGGACTTAGCATGCTGAGGGTGATAATCCATACTGTTATATCGTTCTCCTGATATGTAAACATTTAACTGTGTATGCTTGTGATTGACCCGTCTTTTGTTCTGTATTTATTTCAACATGTTGACATAGCAGTAAGGTGATCCCAAAGAGAGACTAAGATTGGGGTGAGGATAACCTATGTTACCTCATCCTTTTGAGATGTCCGTAATCACTTGTCTCAATAAACTCGTCAAAGTAAAAAAAAAGTCTCTCTCTCTCTCTTTTCTCTCTCTTTTTCCCCCTCTTTCTCTATTTCTCTCTCTCTCTCTTTCTCTCTCTTTAACAAGTCCGACTTGGACACTACTTTTATGTTGGTAACGTGGCCTAGGGTTTGAAGAATACGGTAGGATCAGCTTTCTTGGTTTATTACTAAGCTTGAACAGTAGGACGTTGGAATGAGGGCTGCTCCTCCTCCAAGGAGCGAGGTGTTGCTCCTCTGCTCCCCGAGAGGAGACTCTCTACCACATTGTGTGATTTGTCTCAGGAGATGTGTGAATCACGTGTTTTCTTGTGACATGTGACATTTGGAATGTGATGAGGGAAGTGATGCATCAATACATAGCTCTTGCAAAGGGAAAGACAAAACAACACTTTTGTCTGGCGTGAGAGGGGTAGACAGATAGGTGAAGCAACGAGCGTATGTATATGCATGTATATATGTGTATGTGGTAGAATATATATATATATATATATATATATATATATATATATATATATATATATATATATATATATATAACAATTAGAGTAACATGAAAGATACAGATTGCATTGATGATTGCATCATATAGAATACAGTAGCAAATAGAGTACAGTAGCAGAAGCATACACGTGCAAATTATATTCGATGGACATGATAACAATTACAACAGACATAATATATGTAAATATAATGGTTACATTCTCTTTCTTTCTCTCTCTCTCTCTCTCTCTCTCTCTCTCTCTCTCTCTCTCTCTCTCTCTCTCTCTCTCTCTCTCTCTCTCTCTCTCTCTCTCTCTCTCCTTACAGAAGTGATAAAAAGCAGCACAGATGCCTCTGCTCCCTATGTGACAAGAATCGTCAGACGTCCCCCTGCTCCATTGATAAATGATGACATCAAGAGAACCATTGCCGATAGAAATAATTCCCAACAAACGCTCAAAGGAAACAGATTTGAGCCCACCCTTCAGGCAATTTATAAAGTAAAAAAGAAAAATGTT
>BOPN01008373.1:37500-45882 GCA_017312705.2 Penaeus japonicus | reverse complement strand
ACACACACACACACACACACACACACACACACACACACACACACACACACACACACACACACACACACACACACACACACACACACACACACAGATGCACACACAGAGAAGCACACACAGATGCACACACAGATATACACATTAGGCCACACCGCTCGAGCGATATTGATTATTTAGCTCTCCTGATAAACAACAATGTTTATATCTTTCTCCGTTACAAGGGTAGTGTAAGGTAGGCCCACTGATTTACAGGAAATAAACGCCTGAAAAAAACGCGGTGTTTAGTTTAGTTTTTTTTTACCTCGATTAACATTCAAAGATTTGCCTTCTCTTCGTCGTGAATGAAACTCGAAAATGCCTGTTTAATTTCCGTTAAGACGAAGATTTTAGTTGGCTTCGTTTCGAAACAGACCGGAGTGGAGTGGCCAGTCTTGCTTGACGGCCCCGTTATGTCTCCAAACTTGATGCCACTTATTGACATATATATAGAGGTTCGCGTAGTATGGAATCGGATATTTTTTACGTAATGTAAGACTATATCAGTTTTATGAATAAGCGGTAGATATACGATTCAAAGTGTTATGAGCCTTTTATATATTTTTCTTGTTCAAAATTGTAGATTTGATTGTATCTGAACCTTTTGTTGGTTGTCTGAGCTAGTAGAATTTTCCCTGTAAAGTCTATTTTCACATCTCGGTAATTCTTTGAGACTGATAGGCATGAACTGTCAAGAGAAAAGGCTGAGAAGTGAAACACATGTCAGAGATCGTCGTAAAGTGGCTTTTATGAAAGACTTAGGCTTAAAGAAAACGGGTGCCTTTGTGTCATTTCTAATGTATGTTGTCATTTTTGGGTTTACTGCGGTTTTCTTGCTTGGAGGCAGTTGGTTTTACCTTTTATTCTAGCTTCTCTCTCTCTCCCTCCCTCCCTCCCCCTCCCTCCCCCCTCTCTCTCTCTCTCTCTCTCCCTCTCCCTCTCCCTCTCCCTCTCCCTCTCTCCTTCTCTCTCTCTCCCCCTCTCTCTCTCTCTCCCTCTCCCTCTCTCTCTCCCTTTCTCTCTCTCTCTCTCTCTCTCTCTCTCTCTCTCTCTCTCTCTCTCTCTCTCTCTCTCTCTCTCAGTTCCCTTCCCAAACCCTTCTCCGTGGAATTCCAGACGCCACACCTCCATATCCTTGCGCAACTGTACGCTCTTAAGACGCTCGGCGACCACACCCTTACGCTCACGCCCGCCGCCCTGACCAAGAGACCTCCGTTCATGGGTGGTGACAAGGGATTTTTGGGGTACTCGACGGAGCGAAGGCTTGGCTGTGGTCCGGGAGCGGTGAGGTGCTTTTGCCTGGCGGAGGAGGAGCAGGGTGGGAGAAGGAAGGGCTGAAGGGAGACTCCGCTCTCTCTCTTCTCTTCTCTTCTCTTCTTTTCTCTTCTCTCTTCTTTCTTCTTTCTTCTTTCTTCTTTCTTCTTTCTTCTTTCTTCTATCTCCTCTCTCCTCTCTCCTCTCTCTCTCTCTCTCTCCCTCTCCCTCTCCCTCTCCCTCTCTCTCTCTCTCCCTCTCCCTCCCTCCCTCCCTCCCTCCCTACCTCCCTCCCTCCCTCCTCTTCTCTCCTCTTCTCTCTATCTTCCCTTCTCTTCCTCTCTGTTCCTGTCATTCTATACATATGTAAGTGTAACACATGTACATGCGCCCGAGCGTATGTGTGTAGCTCCTTCCTTCCTTCCTCTCCCGCCCTTGAATCTTGCCACTTCGCCGCCGCTGTGGTTACCAGGAGCATGTGGGTGGTTTGCGCCGCGGCGTGGGCGGTGGTCGCGCATCCGCCGCGGGCTGGAATGTGTCCGAGCGTCCGTGGTTGTCGTTGTCGCCGACGCCAGAAGGACTGTCGTGTCGGCGTACACTGTCGGCCGGATAGTTCCGTCTTGCGGTTTGGGTTCCTTATGATAATGCAGTCCTTGGTGTGGCTGGTCGCTTGCCATCGTTTGTTCTTTCTGATTTTCTCTCCTTTTCTTTCTCTTCTTTCGTGTTGTTTTCCTTCGATTTCTCCTCGTTTTTCGCCTTCGCCGATCCTGTGTCCTCGTCTCTCGCCTTCCCTCTTCCCTCGTTCCTTTCCCCTCCCTCATTTGTTACCCCTCTCTATCCTCTCCCTCATTTGTTACCCCTCTCTATCCTCTCCTTTCTCTCTCCTTTACTTTTTCTAACTCCTCTCTCTCCCGTCTCCTCCCTATTCGCTTACCTGTTGGGTGACATCGCCCAGGGCTAAGAGCGAGCGCGTGCAAAGGTCGTGGCTCTACAGAAGGAATCCGGAAGTTCGGAAACGACCTCGAGAGAGAGAGAGAGAGAGAGAGAGAGAGAGAGAGAAGGATTTTTGCGTATTTGCGATGGTGACCTGGAAAGGCAGAGTGCTTACGACTGTGGTGCGAGGAATGCGTGAGCGTTTTCTTCAAGGGATACGCACCGGCGTCACCGACGGCTTTCTTACGTAATCGCGGCCGCGTGTCTCAGGAGCAGCGACGGCGGCGGCGGCGGCGGCGGCGGCATGGAGTGGTTACGAAACTTTACCGGATTTATTGTTGGAAAGTGTAGACGCGTGACACTCTCGGGGAGGCGCGTGGCAGCCTGCCTCCTCGCTGCCACTGTCGGGGAAGCTGCAACGCTGTCGGATTGCGAGGAAGTTTCGGTCGAAGTTGAAGTGGCCTTCATTATGCCTTTCTTCAACTCGACGATTTTGTTTTCATTGCCTCAGTGACGGAGATTTTTATTACAGTTTGAGGCATAACTCTTGAGTCATGTAGTGTCGGCATTCGAAAGCGGATTTCGTAAGCATATGTACAGCGCTTGCTTCAAGGAAGGAAGGAAGCAGCGTTCGGGTCCCCAGTGCTCTGCTCCGGCGGTGTGAAGGGGCCCTTGTGCGCCGCTGGATGTAATAACAGTAAAATTACGATCATTTGCGGGCCCCTCTTGACCTGGATGAGGGGCAGGACGCGAGGCAGCCGTCGGGTCCCGTCGTGGCCCCTATATATCCCGGCGGTAATGATCACTTTGCCGTGACACTTGCAGCGCGAGGGTTACGCCTCCCCCGCGCCGAGCTCCGTAATGGCTGCTCCGGGATTATGCGGTTAGAAAACTGAAAGTTAGGGGTTGGTGCCGGGGGGGGGGGGGGTCCGGAGGATCACCTTGTTTCCGCCGTCACCTGTCCGATGCGGAACTCCTGCGCGCCAGGCGGTGGCCACGGGAATAAGGAGAGGCCTAAGTTAAGATATGTTTGTTTGCTCTCTCTCTCTCTCTCTCTCTCTCTCTCTCTCTCTCTCTCTCTCTCTCTCTCTCTCTCTCTCTCTCTCTCTCTCTCCCCTTTCTCTCCTCCTCCTCTCCCTCTCCTCTCTTCCCCTTTTTCCCTCCCCCTCTCTCTCTCTCTCTCTCTCTCTCTCTCTCTCTCTCTCTCTCTCTCTCTCTCTCTCTCTCTCTCTCTCTCTCTCTCTCTCTCTCTCTCTCTCTCTCTCTCTCTCTCTCTCTCTCTCTCTATCTCTATCTCTATCTCTATCTCTATCTCTATCTCTCTCTCTTCCTTCCTCGCCACCCCTACCCCTCTCCCTCTCGATTGCAAGTCTTCCGTTTATGACCTAATGGTTTAAGCGACGCCCCTTGCCTCAGCGGGCAGGCCCCCGCCCCGTGCCAGCGCGGACGCCATTTTCTACCAGGGAATTGACACACGGCTGCTCGTCTGTTTTCTAGATCTCAAATGATGTCACTTTCTTATTTCTTGTTCTTGAATAGTATTATATTACGTGCGTTGTTTTTTCTTTCATTTTGATTTCATCGGTTTGGTTTTCTTGTCTTTCTACTTTTTTCTTTCTACTAACACTAACATCCGAATTTGAGAAATAGATTTACCAACATTGGAAGGGGAAGTGGTCAGGAATTACCGGTTTACACAATACACCTTACGAAGACCTCGAGATGGGAGAGTATGGAGGCGTATTAAGTATACCTTCCCGGTTTTGTTTGAGATTAAATGAAGATGGGCTTTCATTGATGATAACCTGATTTTTATCTGGTATTATATTCATAATATATTTTCCCTTTTGCAGCTAATCTTCACATTATATATATGTATGTATATATATATATATATATATATATATATATATATATATATATATATATATATATATGTGTGTGTGTGTGTGTGTGTGTGTTTGTGTTTTTATGTATATATACACACATATACATGACATTTTATTACATATATATACACATTTATATATATATATATATATATATATGTATATATATATGAATATATATATATATATATATATATATATATGTATGTATGTATATATATGTGTGTATATATATACACAAATGCATGCATACATACATATATACATACATACATACATACATACATACATACATACATAATGAATGTGTGCGTATGTGTATAGTACTTTGCGTGCGGATGGATGTTAATGCTTTTGCATGCATTTGTTTCTGGATAGAACCCACGCTCACAGTCGGCCAACATAACAGGCCTTTAGTAAATTCCTCCCTCTGAGACCGACGCCCTAACCCTTTCCCTCCCGCAGTGTGCATCGCGTCGGGCACGAAGGTGGCGCTGTTCAACCGGCTGCGCTCACAGACGGTGTCCACGCGGTACCTGCACGTCGAGAACGGCAACTTCCACGCATCGTCGACGCAGTGGGGCGCCTTCACGATACACTTGCGTAAGTACCTCCTCGTGTGACTCGTCCTTGTTGTCTTATGTTTTTACGATGGAGTGAGAGAGAAAAGGGGAAAAGGCAGTGGGAGAGCGAGCGAGTGAGTGAGTGAGTTTTTAATGACTGGTCCTCTGACTGTTTTAAGGACTGGCTTTTGTGTTCCTTCGACTGTCACAGCAACTTTCGTCCGTTAGTCAGTCAGTCAGTCAGGGTCGTGGGATCTGCACGTGGAATATAGACAGGGCGTGCGTTCCCTTTCTTTAAATTATTATTGTATGATCATTATTTTTTTTACTCAACTGCACGCGGATATAAACACATTCACAGAATTATTATGAGCGCATTACGCAGCCACGAAGGGTCGGCGCCGAAATTACATCACGTACGGGTAATTTTGCCGAGATTTTTTCCTTGTTTTTACCTACACGCTGTTAGTTCGTTCTTATGTCGTTTGAGTCTGTCTTTATGATGATAACTACAAGGTGGTTCTCATGGGAGCAAATCGACCGCTTCGTTTTACATGTGTTTGTATGTGTGTATGTGTGAGTGAGTGAGTGTGTGGGGGGCGTGCGTGCTGGCATATATTTTTACTTATGAAAGAGAGAGGGGAGGGATGCGTTGACAAAGGTAAATGAAAGAGAAGGAAATGAGAGAGAGAGAAGGTAAGGGGGAAAACAAAAAGAGAGGGAGCGCGTCTCTTTGGTTGTGCTTGCAAACATGTGTTCGCGATGCTTTGCCCCGAGGCGCAGGCGTAAGTGGATGCACATGTAACCGCGGTGTACTTGTCTTCGCGTGAGGTTGAAAGCTAGGGGCGGGGGGAGGGGGGAGGGGGTGGTGGAGGGCTGAGTGGGGGAGTGGGATGTAGGAGGAGGTGTTGGGGAGGGGAAATGATGAGATGGAGGGGAAGGAGGTTCGGAAGGGGAAAGGATGAGATGGAGGGGAAGGAGGTTCGGAAGGGGAAAGGACGGGATGGGGATAGTGTGTAGGGGGTCAGGGAAGGATAGGGTGCGGTGAAGGTAGTTTGTTGGTGGTTGGGTGAAGGATGGGGGGAGTTCGGGCGGAAGGGGAGTGGGAGGGGGAGGGGGAGGGGGAGGTAGGTAGCAGCTGACGGTGGGAAGGCTTGAGGTGCGCGCCGCCTCCCGCCAGGTGTACATCCATTATGCACTCTGCACTTTTATCTCTCGCTTGCTTTCCTTGCATCTTTCACAAATGGCTTTCCGATACTTGGATTTTCACACGGGAATTATAGATCGTAATTTACTGGGTAAAGGGGGGCGTCCTCTCTTTCTCTCGCCGTCCTTAAGATTTCAGAGTTTTCGTCTCGGCCGCTTAATGATTGAAGAAGGGCATTTGTCCGCAAAGGAAATCAACTTTTCACCATTTCGGTTTGGACTGCATTCTGGATGAGGGAAATGGATCACGGGTTTTGGTTATTATTATTATTTACTTTTCATGGAGGAACATTGTCAAATTTGTGTTGCTTTAGTTCGTCTTGTTTCGAGTTGGTGTGTGATTCTGCTGAAGATTGTGAATAGTATGTACTTGCATGCCATCCCTGAGCCTTGCCTTTTCCATACCCTGTGCTACTACTTGTGAACTTTTCACTTTACTGGATTTTTTTTGTTTTTGTTTTTTTTAATTACCGCATCATTTTTTAGTCTTAAATGAATCAATGAACAAGTATCTAGTCTCAACCCTAGTAACGTAGAGAAAAGAAATCCAACTAAAATAAAATTATAAACTCATTCATGGCATTTGGAAAATGAAACTCTCTTGATTAAAGCACGTCATTAAACGGCGCTGAAGATGTCCTATGCAAAGGCATCCCATCAACAAATTCCAGGTATCACGCCACAATCATGAGCGATCCCAGAGCCACTAACCCCCCCCTCCCCCTCCCCGCAGTGGACGACAACGAGAGCGAGAGCGAGGAGTTCAGCGTGCGCGACGGCTACATCCACTACGGGTCGACGGTGAAGCTGGTGTGCGCCGCGACGGGCATGGCGCTGCCCAGACTCATCATCCGGAAGGTGGACAAGCAGACGGCGCTCATGGACGCGGACGACCCGGTCTCGCAGTTGCACAAGTGCGCCTTCTACATGAAGGACACCGAGCGCATGTATCTGTGCCTCAGTCAGGAGCGCATCATTCAGTTCCAGGTGAGAGGCTGCGGGTTTTTCTTGGCATTTTTCTCCTTTCTTTAGGGGGGGTTGGTTTATTAGGAAGATATGGGAATATTCAGATTCATCTTTAAAGATATATGACTATTCAGATTAACCTTTAAAGATATGTGAATATTCAGATTAATTTTTAAAGATATGTGAATATTCAGATTAATCTTTAAAGGTAAATAGAGGAGTATCACTTCATGATTATATGGTGAAATATTTTATCAGCCTCATCATCATTAGCAAATTGTCTCACATATTTCACCAATGGCCTCATAATTTTACCGTTAACAAAATGCCTTGCTTTCTCAGGCCACCCCCTGCCCCAGAGAACCCAACAAGGAGATGATCAATGACGGTGCCTCCTGGACCATTATCAGCACTGACAAGGCTGAATACCAGTTCTATGAGGGCATGGGACCTGTTCGTGCACCTGTCACACCTGTACCTATTGTCAATTCTCTGCACGTAAGTACAGAAGGTTCTTGTCTCTCATTGGTGGGTTTCAAACACAGATATTGAAAGGAAAGTAGGTTTTATTATGATAAACTCCAAGTGTGGATATTGCAAAGAAAGTAGATTTTAGTTTGGCAAACTTTCAGATGTGGATTTTGAAAAGGAACAGAAAACATGTGTTTTTCCAAATTTCTGATGTGTCTTTGCTTCATAAACTGCATAGAGACTACAAGAGCTTTGATTTCTGGCAGACTTTCAACCCTCCTTTGATACTGGATGATTATATACTGACTTCAAAATGTCTTTTTCACAGCTAAATGGAGGTGGTGATGTCGCAATGTTGGAGCTGACCGGAGAGAGCTTCAGCCCCAACCTTCGCGTGTGGTTTGGCGATGTGGAAGCAGAGACCATGTATCGCTGTCAGGAGTCTATGCTCTGTGTTGTGCCTGACATATCTGCTTTCCGAAGGGGATGGCAATGGGTTCGTCAGCCAACGCAGGTGAGGGACAGTTATTTGTCTTTTAGGATTTGTTTTTCTGTGAAGAGGTCCTTTTTGTACTTTTAATCATCAAATATTTACAGGGTTTTTTTTATCTTTCAAGCTTTTTAGATTCAACAAAGTTGTTCTATTTAGATATGTCATTAGAATGCATGTAACATTTTGTGCAGTGGAGGGAAGAGTAATTGGTTGCATTGTTTAAAACCTTTAGCAGATTGTCTTATATATAAAAGAGACTGTTCTGAGAAATATAGTGATCTGTTATCATATGCATTATATTAAAAATGACTACATACAAATACTCACATGCTTTTCTCTTTTTCAGGTGCCTGTGTCTTTAGTCCGTAATGACGGCATAATCTATGCTACAAACCTTACCTTCACATACACACCTGAGCCCGGCCCGAGGCAGCACTGTCCCCAGGCGGACGACATTATGAGACCACCCCAGCATCGCCTGCCACCCGCCTCACTGCACGACACTCCCACCTCCGCCCATGCACACCATCATGCCTCGCCACCAGCCAACCCCCTCGTACCTCTACAGTTT
>BOPN01008373.1:0-20000 GCA_017312705.2 Penaeus japonicus | reverse complement strand
TAATAATTATTATTATTATTATTGTTATCATTATTGTTGTTATTATTATTATTATCATTATTATCATTATTATTATTATTATTATTATTATTATTATTATTATTATCATCATCATCATCATCGTTATTATTATTATTATTATTATTGTTATCATTATTATTATGATGATGATGATTATCATTATTATTATTATCATTATTGTTATAATTATTATTAGTATCATCATCATCATCATCATCATCATATTATTATTATTATTATCATTATTATTATCATTATTATTATTATTATTATTATTATTATTATTATTATTATTATTATTATTATTATTATTATTATTATTATTATTATCATTATTATTATTATTATTATTATTATTATTATTATTATTATTATTATCATTACTATTATTATTATTATTATTATTATTATCATTATTATTATTATCATTATTATTATTATTATCATTATTATTATTATTATTATTATTATTATTATTATTATTATTATCATCATCATTATTATTATTATTATATCATTATTATTATTATTATCATTATTATTATTATCATTATTATTATTATTATCATTATTATTATTATTATTATTATTATTATTATTATTATTATTATCCTTGTTATTTATCATCATCATTATTATTACTGTCCTCATCATTATTAGTTTCATCATCATCGTTAGCAACAGCAGTAAAAGAATTATTGGAAATCGTTTCCCAAGAAGAGAGGATATATATGTTATTTATGTTTAATAATTTCTTGTAAGTAAAGTGTGGCATTTTGATAAACAAAAGATGTTAAGTGTAATAAAACTCAGTGCGGTGAAAATATACTTACAGACGATGCATTGGGTCAATTTATTTATATTCCATGCGTGGGAAATGTCAACATTATTTCTCTTTCAAAACTATCGATATCTAAAATTCTACGAAAATAAATATCTCTATTGTTTAAGTGTTTGAAATTTCCTTTCAAGAATTATGTGATACAAAAATAATTATAACCTACCGATCTCTACAAAACAGTCTGGTGCTGGGACAAATACTTTTCTACGCAATCTAACAAATATTTGCAATTTAACGCTAACGAAATGTTGGATTCAGCAATAGAAATAAATAACATTAAATCTATTTGGGATAATGATTGTTTACCTATGAGGGTCAGAAAATAGAAAAAAATATTCATAACCCAGCGACCCGCACGTAAACATAAACAACAGCATGGCGACGTTCAAGAAGACCCACACACGTGCCTTTAATAAGACAGGGATTAAGGCCACACCAGACCTTGCTTACTGGAAGAAATTAGAGGTAACTAGAACAGAGTTTAAACTGGATGGGTGGATGTATAGGGAAACATTTTGATGTTTGAAATTTTGTAATGTTTAAGTAGTCTGTCCGTGTCCTCACCTTTTACTTTTTTGAGAAAGATTTATTTGTACCGTGAGGCATATCTCGGTAGGTTTTGGAACGAGAACCGATTAGATTTAGAGGGAATCAAAGACCATGACTGTAAAGCAAACCCTGGAATATCTAATCGGAACGTCAGCGGTCGCCCACTATTGGTCACCACAGATACAGCCACAGGGACCCATTCCTTCGGCACTCTTGGATATACACATGTTAATATTCCTGTGGTGGGGCATGGCTCTGCCCAGACATTAAATGAGGGCATTATAAAATGCACAGGCCCAATGTTGCAGGCTATTTGTCCACTGAGGCATGGGCCAGTTGTTATGCAGTGGATCACCTGGCAAGCTGGCCATACAAAAAGCCAAGTTGTAATATCATGTCCCTGACGGGAAGACCAGCCAAGCCATGATGTGAAGAGGTGAAGCTGTGATTAGAATAAAATTGATATTTATTTTGGCTCCAAACATTTAGCTTCTGAATTAGCCCCTCCCCTACCTCCATACCTCGGTTTGTTGGATAAAGATGCAACCACACGTAACGAAAAAACAAACCTTTGGGCATGACGTAGCTTTAATTATGACGTAACCCATAAAAGCTCTTTTTTTTCTGGAAACGAAAAATAACCGAGATATATTATTTTGAAAATAATTAAAAACGATTAACGGGAGAGATGATTCCACCGTCTTAACAAACATCTGACTGAAAAATATCGGCTCTGCGCATGCGCCAACCTCCCCCGCGGAAATACAAAAAAGTATCGATAGAAGGCAATACTGTCACGTGATAATAATAGCACCAATAGGGAAACAATAGGTCTAACAGACAATATGATCGACCAATCACAAACAATTGAACATAGAGTCTGGGTCCTTGCTTCAATTTCAAAATCAGTTTCGAGATGGCTACATTGTGTGCAAGATGTAGGTACACTCCGTGCAGGAATTCATCAAGGTTTTTTTTTTATAAAGATAACGCTGCATCACTGAAATTATTACGTGACCACGGTGCTCTGCCAATGGAAATGGAGTGCAAAAACTGTGAATTACAACCCGGCCCCTCACACGCCTCCAATTAAGGTAAGAAGTGGTAACATTCGAAGATAAAAGTCAGATGCTACGAAGGCCCTGGCTAGGGCTGGCTAAAATTGGTCATTGAAAGTGAACCTGCCACGCAGTGGTTAAATAAGGGGTCCAGGGGCGAAGCCCCCTTGGCTAGGGCAGACCAAAATCGGTCAGTTCCGTGGGTCGTGTGGTGGACGCTGTTTTGAAAAAGTTGCCGGCCACGCAGGGCCTTAAAAGTGGGGGTCCAGGGGGGCAAAGCGCCTTCTTGGCTAGGGCAAACCCAAAAACTAGGTTAGGTTAGGTTAGGTTTATGGGTTGGGTTTTGATTACGCAAAAAGCCCTTTAAATTTCGCGCCAGAAATCGTTAGTTCCGTATCGACGGTGGCGCGCGTGTGGGGAGAGAGAGAGAGGGGGGGGGAGGGTAACTCAACAACGAAAGGTTTCCGATGGAAATGAGTAGCGAAACTGTACAAAACAGAACGAAAACTACCAGAAAAAATATCGTGTCGTACCTAGAGGTTTGGTTGCGTCTTTATCCAAATTTACCCATACCTCCATACCTCACTACCTCCATACCTCCATACCTCCATACCTCCATACCTCCATACCTCTTCCATACTTGTGGGAAATAATTATTTGGGAAGGGGAGCTACAAATCAAGAAAATGTCATATTTCTGTCAACTGAAAATAATATTCAAAAGATGTGAAAGTTATACGAAGTAGTAATTTGCATGGTGTATTATGTGCACAGCAATTGCAGTTACCCCCTCATTTACGCTATGTCATGAAGCAATTTTTGATGGGATGTTGAATGTGCTTTTTTTGAGCATTTTTGTTAATAAAATCCTGACTCAATACCAAATCTAACTACCTAGTTTCAAAGTTAACTCTAGCCAAGTGGATTCCCCCCTTTTCTGGGCTCTACATGGAGCTTGAACTGGTTCCCTTTTTAACAATGAACCTTTAGAATACATCATCTATTTTAGTCCTCATTGGCTATCATCTATAGACAAATTGAACATTGTAAACTAATTTTTTCCTGATAGATGCTCTTTTCCAAACAAGAGCATATCAGGTAAAACAGAAATACTTCATTTAATTGTATATCAATGCAGGATGAAATTTGAAAGAGCTGCTATGAGTATTACATTTCTTTATTAATTAAGTACTTTATTTTCAAATTATACAAGAAATGAAATGTAGATAAAAATGTCTTTAGATTTCATTCACTTATCAATTCTGTATGCTTTTTTCCATGAAGGTAACAAAGTTATTAACTAAAACTATATATATATATTTTTTTTTTATAGTAAACAATAAAAGGAAGCCTTTCAAGTACCAGTACCATCTTTAGCAATGATTGGTGGCAGCAGTTTATATAGTCCTGATTGTAATCCCTGTTGTGAATGCTATAGGTGGGAAACAGCATTCATCATTCAAGGGAGAAAATGTCTTGTATACAACTATTTATATTCCACAAGAATAATTTCTGCTTGCTTTATCTAATCAATTTTCCTTTTTTATTTATTTCAGTTTCCAGTTACAGTTAAGGAATTTACATCTATAGACTCTGTAGATGTGAGTCCAACGGAACCATATTACATTGCTGTGACAACAGGCCCAAAGGTGAGTATGTTTAAAAATGCTCCATAGACATTCTTGTTTTGTTTTTGTTTTTCTTTGTTTCCCTTTATCTTTATCCTTTGTCCTTTTATTTTATTTTTACTTTCTTCTGTTTCTTCTTTACATTCAGTTTTACCTTTTATTGTCTTTTTTCATAGTTATATGTTTTTTTCTTGTTAATGCTTACTTAAAAATAAGCTTTATTCCTATTAGATCTGACTGAGGTGGGAAAATGCCTATTGTTGTTTTATCATATTATTAGTAGCTCCTTTAGATGTGAATGCCAGAAGTAAGGAAGGTGAAAAAGAGTTTCAAGAACAATTCATTAAAGCACAGTAGAGCGTCATCCTTTTTCATTTGAAAAGATTGTTATTATTTTTATTATTATTTTACTATTTGATATTACCTTTTTAAAGTAAATTGACAAACTCAGAACTTTGATTTGTTTCATTTTTGAATATTACTTTTTTTTCTTTATAGTTTATTCATAAATACAAAATCTTATTTTTGGATATTTCATTCACCAACAGAAACATTTTAATGTATATGTGTCTATATGTTTTTTTTTAACAGAATCTTACATGTAGTTTATGTGTAATTTTAGATCTTGCTTCAATTTAGCGGCTAAAGGCTTGGTTCTCCCCAAAAACAGGTAGATGTTTACCACCAGCAGACAACACAAGTTTGGCGCACTCTCTCAAGATTCCAGCGCAATGCATATGGTGCCAGGTTTCGGCAGGATGGACAACTTCTGGTGGTGGGGACGGATGAAGGGCAAGTCAAGCTCTTCAATCACAGACAAAAACAGCTTCTTCGAGTCTTTAAAGGCCACACCAGGTAGATGTTTTGTTATGCTAGTACCTTTTTATTGATTATTCTTATTATTGTTCCATTTTTATTTCTTTTTTTCAGGAATTATGGTTGTAAAAAAAGATATATTATGCTTTTTTCTCTTTGTTTACTGTATTAAATTTTTCTGTAATTATTTTACCATTTTTTAGATTAGGTATTTATCACAATCTTTTTATATATTAAGCCTAAAGGTCCAAGAATGTCAAGTTTTAATAATGTGATATACCTTTGGTTTTCTTGCTACAAATAAAAGAGCAAGTGATAATTTTCAATAATATATGATAGCATTTGGGGATATATTTTTCTTAACGTTAGAATCTATAAATGGATATTTTTGTTTGGGGAATGGAATTGATAGAGAAAAAAGATGTAAGATCATAGAGCAAACCTCAAAAGATGTAATTTGTCATAGAATACCCCCCAGAATACAACCTGAAACATTGATTGATCACTATGACAGTCATAATTTTTTAGGTATTTTGAAACTGTTTTTATGCTACTCATTATAGAAGACCCACACACGTGCCTTTAATAAGACAGGGATTAAGGCCACACCAGACCTTGCTTACTGGAAGAAATTAGAGGTAACTAGAACAGAGTTTAAACTGGACGGGTGGATTTATAGGGAAACATTTTGATGTTTGAAATTTTGTAATGTTTAAGTAGTCTGTCCGTGTCCTCACCTTTTACTTTTTTGAGAAAGATTTATTTGTACCGTGAGGCATATCTCGGCAGGTTTTGGAACGAGAACCGATTAGATTTAGAGGGAATCTAAGACCATGACTGAAAAGCAAACCCCGGAATATCTAATCGGAACGTCAGCGGTCGCCCACTATTGGTCACCACAGATACAGCCACAGGGACCCATTCCTTCGGCACTCTTGGATATACACATGTTAATATTCCTGTGGTGGGGCATGGCTCTGCCCAGACATTAAATGAGGGTATTATGAAATGCACAGGCCCAATGTTGCAGGCTATTTGTCCACTGAGGCATGGGCCAGTTGTTATGCAGTGGATCACCCGGCAAGCTGGCCATACAAAAAGCCAAGTTGTAATATCATGTCCCTGACGGGAAGACCAGCCAAGTCATGACTTGAAGAGGTGAAGCTGTGATTAGAATAAAATTGATGTTTATTTTGGCTCCAAACATTTAGCTTCTGAATTAGCCCCTCCCCTACCTCCATACCTCCATACCTCACTACCTCACTACCTCACTACCTCCATACTTCCATACTTCCATACCTCCATACCTCCATACCTCTTCCACACTTGTGGGAAATAATTATTTGGGAAGGGGAGCTCAAAATCAAGAAAACGTCATATTTCTGTCAACTGAAAATAATATTCAAAAGATGTGAAAGTTATACGAAGTAGTAATTTGCATGGTGTATTATGTGCACAGCAATTGCAGTTACCTCCTCATTTACGCTATGTCATGAAGCAATTTTTGATGGGATGTTGAATGTGCTTTTTTTGAGTATTTTTGTCAATAAAATCCTGACTCAATACCAAATCTAACTACCTAGTTTCAAAGTTAACTCTAGCCAAGTGGATTCCCCCCTTTTCTGGGCTCTACATGGAGCTTGAACTGGTTCCCTTTTTAACAATGAACCTTTAGAATACGTCATCTATTTTAGTCCTCACTGGCTATCATCTATAGACAAATTGAACATTGTAAACTGATTTTTCCTGATATATGGCTCTTTTCCAAACAAGAGCATATCAGGTAAAACAGAAATACTTCATTTAATTGTATATCAATGCAGGATGAAATTTGAAAGAGCTGCTATGAGTATTACATTTCTTTATTAATTAAGCACTTTATTTTCAAATTATACAAGAAATGAAATGTAGATAAAAAATGTCTTTAGATTTCAGTCACTTATTAATTCTGTATGCTTTTTTCCATGAAGGTAACAAAGTTATTAACTAAAACTGTAATATATATATTTTTTTTTTTGGTAAACAGTAAAAGGAAGCCTTTCAAGTACCAGTACCATCTTTAGCAATGATTGGTGGTAGCAGTTTATATAGTCCTGATTGTAATCCCTGTTGTGAATGCTATAGGTGGGAAACAGCATTCATCATTCAAGGGAGAAAATGTCTTGTATACAACTATTTATATTCCACAAGAATAATTTCTGCTTGCTTTATAAAATCAATTTTCCTTTTTTATTTATTTCAGTTTCCAGTTACAGTTAAGGAATTTACATCTATAGACTCTGTAGATGTGAGTCCAACGGAACCATATTACATTGCTGTGACAACAGGCCCAAAGGTGAGTATGTTTAAAAATGCTCCATAGACATTCTTGTTTTGTTTTTGTTTTTCTTTGTTTCCCTTTATCTTTATCCTTTGTCCTTTTATTTTATTTTTACTTTCTTCTGTTTCTTCTTTACATACAGTTTGACCTTTTATTGTCTTTTCATAGTTATATGTTTTTTTCTTGTTAATGCTTACTTAAAAATAAGCTTTATTCCTATTAGATCTGACTGAGGTGGGAAAATGCCTATTGTTGTTTTATCATATTATTAGTAGCTCCTTTAGATGTGAATGCCAGAAGTAAGGAAGGTGAAAAAAGAGTTTCAAGAACAATTCATTAAAGCACAGTAGAGCGTCATCCTTTTTCATTTTAAAAGATTGTTATTATTTTTATTATTATTTTACTATTTGATATTACCTTTTTAAAGTAAATTGACAAACTCAGAACTTTGATTTGTTTCATTTTTGAATATTACTTTTTTTTCTTTATAGTTTATTCATAAATACAAAATCTTATTTTTGGATTTCCTAATTCTTAAAGATATTTCATTCACCAACAGAAACATTTTAATGTATATGTGTCTATATGTTTTTTTTTAACAGAATCTTACATGTAGTTTATGTGTAATTTTAGATCTTGCTTCAATTTAGCGGCTAAAGGCTTGGTTCTCCCCAAAAACAGGTAGATGTTTACCACCAGCAGACAACACAAGTTTGGCGCACTCTCTCAAGATTCCAGCGCAATGCATATGGTGCCAGGTTTCGGCAGGATGGACAACTTCTGGTGGTGGGGACGGATGAAGGGCAAGTCAAGCTCTTCAATCACAGACAAAAACAGCTTCTTCGAGTCTTTAAAGGCCACACCAGGTAGATGTTTTGTTATGCTAGTACCTTTTTATTGATTATTCTTATTATTGTTTCATTTTTATTTCTTTTTTTTCAGGAATTATGGTTGTAAAAAAAGATATATTATGCTTTTTTCTCTTTGTTTATTGTATTAATTTTTTCTGTAATTATTTTATCATTTTTTAGATTAGGTATTTATCACAATCTTTTTATATATTAAGCCTAAAGGTCCAAGAATGTCAAGTTTTAATAATGTGATATACCTTTGGTTGTCTTGCTACAAATAAAAGAGCAAGTGATAATTTTCAATAATATATGATAGCATTTGGGGATATATTTTTCTTAACGTTAGAATCTATAAATGGATATTTTTGTTTGGGGAATGGAATTGATAGAGAAAAAAAAATGTAAGATCATAGAGCAAACCTCAAAAGATGTAATTTGTCATAGAATACCCCCCAGAATACAACCTGAAACATTGATTGATCACTATGACAGTCATAATTTTTTAGGTATTTTGAAACTGTTTTTATGCTACTCATTATTATATGAATAATATTGATAAAAAATTAATCTTTTAAGATTCACAGGAAACTACAATACCAATCTATTTTTACCTTTCAGTGCGACCCACCGTGTTGGCTTTGTGGAAGGGACGTCACAGGTCGTCTCCTTCTCTGACGACAAAACAGCGGCCATATGGGACATGGGGGATGAGAGCCAAGTCTGCACACTAAAAGGACACACAGTAAGATTGTTGTTTTGCATTTGATGAGCTTTTGGTTTGTTTTTTTAGACTTAGGATGCTATTTTAGAATTCATTGTGGGAAATGTTCACAGATTAAATGGGAATGACAGAAGATGAATGAATGAATCTTGCTATACAGGATTTATATTTGATGTATAAGTATGTATCTCACAACATCTTTTGTTCTCATTCATGCCTTTATGGACATTGGTGTTTTAATCTTTCATATATACCATATACCATTCATATAGTACTTTTAATTTTTAAGTAAAAATCCTCACATTGAGATCAGTTTTTTTTTTTTTTTTTTTTCTTTTTTTAAATCAAGGTTTTGATATTAAAAACAAGAATAACATCACATCATTTTACCTCTGTATGTAATAATTTAACATTTGTACTCTGATTTTGAACAGGATTTCATCCGAGCAGGAATCACAAGTCCGGCATCTGAAAACATTATCCTAAGTGGATCTTATGATCACACAGTGAGGTTATGGGACACACGCACAGGTTCTAGTGTCCTCACAGTCGACCATGGAGCTCCTGTGGAGAGTATTTTGTGCTATCCTTCTGGTGGAGTCTTCATCTCGGCAGGTAATTCTCATGAGAGAGATCTAGTAATATTTGGAGGACATATCTTTTTATTGTAATTTGATTTTGCTTAGTGGATGCCACATGTTACCTGTTTTGTGCTACCCTTTGGGAAGGGGGAGTCTTCATCCTTGCTTCCACCACTCGTGTGATTTCCCACTGAGCACAGAACAAAAAGACATTGCACTACAGAGTTCAGTCGGTGGTAATTTATGATGACTTTCATCAGTAGTCTATTTATATTTACTACAATTATTTGTAATAATCATATTTACTTATTTTTACAAGTGACATAAACACTATTGGAAAATCATATTAACCCGTTGCCGATGGGCCTGGTGAGAACTGGCAACCCTCTACGCCGGGCCTAAGTAATATCTCCTTGGGGACGTCACTCTGGTGTGTCGCCCTGTCATCAGGGGGTTAATAATTGAAATTGGAATAATTGAAAATAATTTCAGATTTCAAATAATTGAAATATGGAAATTAGAATGTATTGAATGAAAGAAGATGAATGCATTATTCTGTGTGATAATGTTCATATTGAATTCCTTCGCCTTGAGCCATTTCCATTTTTATTTTGCTAAAACTTATTCTTTGTTACCATTTAGTAATTGTCATTAACAAATCAATTTCATCTGATACGTAGCTGCAGATCCAAATGTAAATTCTGGAAAAATGTGGGAGGCTTTGAAGATGTCAGGGTTGGCGGATTGGCTGATGGTGCTTATGTGTGTAAAGTGGAATCTGCTAATATTTCACCAGATCACCTTGATTTCTCAGACAAACTTTGTTTTATGGAAGATGAGAGAGATGTTGTGAAGCAAGATTAGAGTAGAGATGATTGAGAGAGAGAATGATGGAAAATCCAGCAGCTTAAATGACTTTTGCCATCTTTTGCCCATTGGTATCCGTCATTAATGGGAGAAATATGAATAGAGCCCAGAAATATATTCTTTTTAACCCATTTTGCGCTGGTTGATGTCCTATCATGTAACGTGCTGAAACGTCAGCAATAGAATGCAAGATTATTCTTAAATATAATCATTTTTTTTTTATATAATTTCAAAGACTCTGTTACTTTAGTTTAGGTGTTTGAGAGTCAAAAAATGTGATATAACGTAAAAAAAAAAAAAATGACATCACAGAAAACTATTTGATATTGATAACATCATGGTAATATCTGCTTCTTGATCGGTTGAATGAAAAGATCTGAGTTGAAAAACTATTGTAAAATCAAATGTGATTTTCCAAGAAATAAAATAAAATTAAAAATGACTAATGTAATACTACTTCTAATTTGTTGATTACCTGTGCTATCACATCATGACACGTTACGAGGTACACGTACATACTCATATGAACATGTTTGATTATTTGTATTGTTCTTTTCGTTTTGGTAAAAAAAAGAAAAAGTATAAAACGTTTTTTGATGCCCACTAAGAGATTGCTTCTACTTTCCATTGGTATTTTCACATAGAAGTAAGGAATATAGGCAAAGTTCAATAAAATAACACTATAAAAGCATTGCTGCAACATGTTTTTCATCTAGAATAACTCCTCTGAACATGGCAATATTTTTACGTGCCCTTACATTGTTGATGCAATCATGAAAACCATAAGAATAGGTTGGGTGAAAAATGCTCTGAGAGGTTTGGCGAGGCCCCGCACAATAGGGAAACACCCCTGAACAAAGCGTTGCAGGCTTGTTATCTTCCCGGCGTAAGTGGGAGTAGGTGAAAATACGACCCGTTGCGAATGGGTTAATATAACTTTGATAACCTTCATATTTTTCACTCATGAGACTTAGAAAATACAGGAGATATATTAACCCATTAGCAGCGGATGGCATGATTTGCTGCCAAGGCAGAGTTGGTCGTAGACGCGGATGGCACCATGCCAGACAGTATAAACCCGCCATCCTACTGCATACATATTTTATTAAAACTATGACCAATGGGTTAAGTTACATTTATGTTGTTTGTAAATTACAATTCATTTATTTTGTTTTGCTACGTCTTTTATTTACAGGTGGCAGTGAAGTCAAGGTATGGGATGCCATCAGTGGGCGGTTGCTGTCTAAACTGTCACAGCACCACAAAACAGTGACATGCCTCACCTTTGCCAGCGACCATAAGAGACTCATGTCAGGTTCCCTGGACCGCCACATCAAGATCTACGATGTCAACACTTACTCAGTTGTTCACACCCTAGACTTTCCTGCCCCGATTCTCAGCATGGCAGTGGCAGTAAGTTGATTGGATCATTTTATGGGTTCATGTCTATTAGGAATTTTTGTTTGTTTGTTGATTTTTAGGCACTTCTTACTTGGTGGTTGTATTTTGATTTGATTTATGATTACCTCAAGTCAACAGTTTCATCATCATCATTTTTTTTTTTTTTTTTCCTGACAGCCAGAGGACTCCATGCTGGCTGTGGGTATGATCTCTGGTGGCTCGGGCCTCGTGTCTTTCCAGCACCGAAGGGAACAGGAGGAAGTCGTGAGGGAGAGCAACAAGGCCAAAAAGAAAGCTGCAGATATTCGGAATATGATTACAGAGGACTACAGGGTTGTGCCGGATGAACAGGTGAGATGAGAATTACTTGAAAAGTACATGATTTTAGTAGCATATTTTGAATAAACAAAAATTTTATGATTAACAGATAGTAAAAATGTTATGAAGAAATGCTGTGGTTAATTAGTAGTTGATGGATAGAATTAGCACAATATTGGAGCTGCTTTAATCTTTACATGTATTTGTTTGAAACATTCAGAAAACACAAATTAGCAAATGTTCTTGTGTGTGAATTTTCTGAACACGCACCAAAACAAATGGCGATGGATCTCTGTGTTCCAATTTTTATCATTACAAAATTGCTTTAAAATAAAGAAAGCTTGTTTGTAAGACAAATGTAATGCAAAATTAAATTCCGTAGAATTTTTCAAAGTTATAAGTAATTTTGTGTATAGCTGCAGCTAGTCAACATGTAAAAGACAAATTAAAAAGTCCAGTTCACTTACACAAAAATTTCAACTCTAGTGTAATCCAAACTGTTTGAACAGATTATTAAACATGAAGAGAAGGAACAGCTCTCCAAATATGACGTCCTGTTGAGAAAGTTCAAGTTCAGCCGAGCCCTGGATTCTGTCTTGACGTCTTATGTGACAAACAAGACTCCGAATGTCACGATTGGAGTTCTGCGAGAGTTGATAAGGTAGACCTTAGCTGTCTTTCATTTGAGGAGCATTTCTTGTTTTTTTTTTTTTTTAAGAGATAGGCTTCTGTTTTTGGTAAATATTGTTGAATTTGCAGTTTAGTTTTGTTATTAGATATTAGATACTGAGGAGCCCAGTATTAGTGACAGGTTGGAAACTACCATAATCGTAGGTTAGCCAGGAAACATGTGCCATTGTTTTGTATTTCATGTTCATTCAACTTTGAGTCTATTACAAAAGTCAATGAACTCATGGCTTTTTTTTTGTGTGTGTAATTTTCATGCAACCCCAAAGTAATTTCATTCAGGATTATAGTTGAGTTTGCCTTCTCCTTAATGCTGTTGTAAAATATCAATAATTTTCCCATTTAGTGCTGTGATTGTTTCAGGTATTCTAAAAATCAAAATGGGATCAGAAGAGTGTACTGTATTTATTTTTTTACATTTAAAGATTGCCTTTAGATTAGAAATTTCTGCCTTAGCAAGGTTTTATTTTCTTTTTTGTATTAGATTCTGTAAGAGTTGCTGAAGTCAAGGCCCTTATGCAAGGCAATATTGTTATTTAATACCAGTGTTCTATGTTATTTATCTATTGGTATTTGATTACTCTGCATTAATTATCTTTTGAATGTATTTCATATACATTATTTCCTATTTTACATCCATATTGGTGTAATCAGGGTCTGTGTTGCTTTTTGCAAAGTTTGTTGTCCATTTTACATTCCTCATTATTCCATCAACATACTAGCAAATTATATATGAAAGGTTACTGTCTTCCGTAGAATCCCAGCAGCATTGCGATTATTATCTTGCTCGGATGAAATGATATAGGCTGATTTAACCTCCTGTGGTGTCTGCAGGCTGCCCTGTTCATTGGTCTTGATAAAAAAGAATTAGTCATGCACATTTACCAAAAGATAATGTCAACTTGAAAAGAATATGCTGATACAAAGGGATACTTATGTCTGTGTTAGTATTGTTACCTACAATATAAATTTAAAGGAACAGGCTTTATGAAGCATCAATACTCAATAAAAATACATAACACTATTATCAATTTATAATTGTATTTCTCATGTCTAGATTATTTATAGAATGAAATATTAGAATATTATTTGGTACATGATGAATCATCTTTATGAGGTCCATGAGATTAAATGTAATTTTATGCGCAGTATCCAATTTCACAATACTTTTGCCAGATCAATATTAGGCTCATCATATTCTTAAACCTCTTTGATTTTCTGAACATCTTATAATATTATGCATCTTTTCTTATAATGCCAAACAATTATTACTTTTTTATTTATTTTTTTCTTTTTCCATGTACTACACCTTTTTTCTTCTCTCTTGTCTTTACTTTTAGGTTAATGTTAATCTTGTGTGATATAACTTTAAAACTGTATCTTCTCTTGCCACAGACGAGAGGGACTCAAGACAGCAATAGCCGGGAGAGATGTGAAACAGCTGACTCCGCTCCTGAACTTTGTTATCAGATATGTCCGCAATCCTTTGTACAAGCAGCTGCTGATTGACACTTCTAATGTGATCATAGGTAGGAAAAATGGCCAGAGGATTTTCCTTTGTTTTTTTATGAAGGTGCCTAAGGATGATAATTATATTGATATAATAATAATAATAATAATAATAATGATAATAATAATAATTATTATTATTATTGTTATTATTATAATTATGATCATTATAATTATAATTATAATTATGATTATGATTATGATTATGATTATAGTTGTAATGATGATAATAATAATAATAATAATAATATTAATAATAATAATAATTATTATTATTATTGATATTATTATGTTATTATTTATTTGTTATTATGTTGTTATTGTGTTGTTTTATTCTTAGTTTTATTATCATTTTCATTGTCATTGCTACAGTTTTATTGTTATTATTATTTTTAATAATATTATTATTATTATTGTATTTATTGATATTTATAGTTTTGTTATTATTATTATTACTGTCATTTTTATTATGATTATGATATCGTTTAAATATTTTGGGTATTATTAATGTTTCTTAACCCATTCACGCTGGGGCGATTCCGGCTTTGAATGGTCACAATGCCGGGGTTTTCGAACGCATAGGCCTAATGCCTCGGGATTCTTGGGTGCACTAGGTGTGAGCCTGGGCTGTCTGCTCGCTCACGCAAAAACCACAAAACGTATCAGCATGTCATCCGGCACGAATGGGTTAAGAATCATTGTGTAATACCTACCAAAGTATTTATAATTCCTCCTTTTTTTATGAGAATTTTATAAGAAATGAAAAATATAGCACTTTCTTATTATCATTTTGGTGCCTTCTTATCACTGCAGATTTATACAGCGATAGTCTTCATGAAAATCCGGCTTTAGTGAGGCAGTTCAGGCGACTACAGGATGAGGTGAGAGTTTTGAGGTTTCTCTTCTGAGCACAAGTGGTAACTTTCATCATCGTTAGGTTGCCTTGAATACTCTTCTTAATGGTGTCTGGAATGCAGCATTTGCTCTGAATGCTCTTTCTGTGGGGTGGGTGAGCACTGAGGAATGAATTAATTGCCTTCTAAGTATTTTTGTTTTGGAAAAGACTTACTGCTTTTGGTATCTCCTAATGCTGTATTTTCTGTGTAATTGCTGTGCAGGTCAAGGATCATGGTTTGAATGTATGTTCATGTGAGTTTTTTTTTGTGGGGCAGATCACTCATTCTGTTTTAAAGACTTACTCAGATGCAAGGCTATATTAACCCATTGCGTACGGGTGTCATGACAAACATGACGTAGGAGCTTTGGCCTGACGACGGGCGTCATGACGTGCATGACGTTTGGGGATTTTAGATCACTGTGCTATTTTATTATGCTGTGAAAAAGGAATAAAACAGCAATACTTCTATCACATTGAGTATAAAGAAAATAATGAGCTAATATGGATAATATACTACAATTTTAGTCAACTTCAGCACTGATAGAGCCTGTCATATGGCACATATAAGTCTCTAAACTCAATAAAACACACTAGCAAGCACTGTCTCTATAGAGCGATGGCACGCACTAAGTTGATGAACCCTTGCTGTAAAGTACCGCCGATGAAGGATGTGCAGGCAGAACGAGAAGAGAAAGGTGACTCAATCCATATGCAGTGTCTAAAATGTGCTCCTGTGTCAATATGGGTGCCTTTCACTGTGGCGCTCACAGTCACAAGCACAGGTTTCATTCCTCTTCCCTACCTCTACTTGTTATCTATATTGTAGGTGGTTATATGTTTTGTATTTGTTCATGACAACACAAAAATACGAAAAAATAAAGTTTCCTTTTGTCCTCCCATAAAACAGCAATACTTCTATCACATTGAGTATAAAGAAAATAATGAGCTAATATGGATAATATACTACAATTTTAGTCAACTGCAGCACTGATAGAGCCTGTCATATGGCACATATAAGTCTCTAAACTCAATAAAACACACAAAAAAATAAAACACAAAAACCGCTCTAGTTTTACAATGAATGACTGAAAGAGAGTGGGGTGATTCAAATTATATTGCTTCAAGTGGTCTCTCTCTAAAATAAAACCTATCCTGGAGGGTGGGCAAGCAAATTTATCTCCGTCTGCAATGGGTTAACCCATTTGCACTGGATGATGTGCTCTCATGTCATGGAAATATTTCGCTCTGGTCAGATAACATCTTATGATGTCATGATCTCTCCATCTAAAATCATGTGTTATATAGTTTTATATATATATATATATATATATATATATATATATATATATATATATATATATATATATATATATATATATATATATATATATATATGAATCACAAAAAACACAGTAACGTGCACATAACAGAATTAATAACACTGCCACTAAAAGAAAGGAAAAACTTGCGACGTTTCGAATGTTGGAAAAATACCAGAAATGCATCTCAGGATCCTGTAGAATTGGGCGGGTGAAAAGCACTCTGAGAGACTGCGACAGGAGAGATCTCGCACGTGGAGGTTGTATGTGCTTGTTATCCTTATGGCACGAGCAGCATTAGGCAAAAAAACACCCCCGTTGAGAGTGGGTTAATGTTAATGTTAATCTGAATTATATAATAACATAATACATCCAGATAGATTTTTATATCTGCTCACTCTGGAATAACTTGTCTTATGGCAAATTTGGCATTATTTGTGTGTAAGACTAAAATTTTGATAATCCCTTTATATTTTGAGCAGTGCTCAATCCTTTTTCATAGTAACCCAGTTAGGTTTCATGTATTCATGTACTGTACAGTAATCAGTGTCTTAATGCCTTTCTACATCCTTTACAAGTTTGTTGTTTTGTTTTGTTGTAATTTTGTGGGTCAGATCACTCATTCTGTTTTAAAGGTGTTCCCCACCTAATTTTCTAATTTATACATATTCTCCTCTTGTTTTTATTTTTATTTATTTATTTTATATTACTATCATTTTCAATGAGACACAGTGGCCCACTGTTTAGAGGGCTGCTCTGAACCTGTCTGGTGAAAAGAAAAAGCAATTTTGCTGCTTTTTTTACATGTATTTTTGCCAAATACAGTGTTTGCTTGTTTGCTATGCTATATGCTATGCTTATTGTGATGGAATATATTTCAACAGGGAAATATTAATATGTAGTACAGATTAAATTTTTTATTTAAAATAATATTTCACAAAGAGTGTCTTTTGTAATAATCTAAAAAAAGGATATGACCAGAGAATGAAAAATATATCAGTACTGGGGACCATGATGGATATCTTATCATAAAAGAAGGGATACATATCATTTATTAAACTAAAGTGTATCTTGATTCATTCCTTTTCAGATTGATGCTGAACTCCGCATCAGCAGAGAATACATTGGACTCATGGGTGCAATAGAGATGTTCCTTGTGGCATCCGAACCGGAGAGAGCACCGTCCACCATCAATCCGCAGCACTTGGCTTCGACATCAATGCATGAACACAAAAATAGCAACAAGCTCCTCCCATCATCAGCAGCGAAATCAGCTGCTGCCGTTGTTGTAGATGTTATCTAACTAATAAAATAGTCTATTTTGCTTGAATGTGTTTTAGATTCTCTCATGTAAAATAACTTTGTCTAATAAGATTGTGGACGGGGGACAGATTCGCTTGCCCAGTCTCCAGGAGCGAGGCAGCTTGAAGCAGCATAATTTGAATCTTCCCACTCTCTTTCTGTCACTCATTATAAAACTAGAGCCATTTTTGTGTTTTACTTTTTGTGTGTTTTCTTGTTTTTAGAGACTTATATATGCCACATGACAGGCTCTATCAATGCTGCAGTATTGTAGTATATGATTCATATCAGCTCATAATTTTTTTTTACTCATTGTGATAGAAGTATTGCTGTTTTATGGGAAGACAAAAAGCAACTATTTTTTTCATATTTTTGGGCTGTCATGAACGAATACGAAACACATGACCATCTACAATGAAGATAACATGAATAGGTAAGGAAGTGGAAGGAAACCTATACTTGTGACTATGAGTGCCACAATAAAAGGCATCCCTATTGGCACAGGAGCACATTTTAGACACTGGGTATGGTTTGAATCACCTTCCTCTTCTCGTTCTGCCTGCACTTCCTTCATTGGTGGTACTTTTAGAGTAAGAGGTTGGTAACTTGCTGTGTGCCATCGCTCTCTAAAGATAGTGCTTGCTAGAGACCATGAATGGGTGCCATTCAAGGCTCTCTCTCCTGTTGGTGCTAGAAGAAAGTGGTGCCATATAGGTATCGGATGTTAGGTTTGCTTAATATTACGGTAATTATTGTGATTATAACTGAAATTGACATCACTCACTCTTTAATGATAGCACAATAAAATAGCATAGTGATCCAAAATCCCTGAACATTATGTTTGTCATGATGCCTGTTGTCAGGCCAAAACTTCTGTGTCATGTATGTCATGACAACTGTCTGCAATGGGTTAAGGACAAACTGTATTTAGCTTTTAGTAATGCTATGTAACTTGAGTTAGCAGGTAGCAAATCCTCTCGACAGTCATAAATGTAGATAATAATATTATCAAATGGTCACAATCTTTCAATGAAGTTAAAAATAACTAATGTGAGTAGTCCAGAACATGATTTATACTAAGTAAACTTTTATTTGAAAATAGATAGCTTACCTGGATGTTGTTTTGTCAAGATAAAAGCACTCATCATTCCAATGACATTGCAAAATATTTGTTCTTTACATTGTATGAAAAAGATTTTAATTTTCATATGGAAGGGAATTACTTTGCATGAAATAGGGTGTCCCAAGTATATTTTTTCTGTGGTATTTTTCAAGTATTAGGGAAGTAAGTGCATATCCTAAGGAAATGCTCTCTTGCTTGTTTAACTCATTGCAGATGCATGATGGCAGGCACCGTGACGTATATGCTGCTGCTGATGACAATTGTAATCATAATTACTATAATTGTCATAAAGTTAAGCAAAATGGGTTTCACCTAACATCCAAAACCTAGATGGCACCACTTTCTCCTATCACCAGCAGGAGAGAGAGTCTTGAATGGCACCCATCTATGGTCTCTAGCAAGCACAATCTTTAGAGAGTGATGGCACACAGCAAGTTGCTGACCTCTTATTCTAAATTACCCCTGATGAAGGAAGTGCAGGCTGAATGAGAAGAGGAAGGGGACTCAAACCATGCCCAGTGCCTATGATGTGCTTCCTATTATTGTGGCACTCAGTCATAAGCACAGGTTTCCTTCCTCTTCCCTACCTCTTCATATTATCTTCATTGTGAACGGTTATATTTTTTGTATTCATTCATGATAGTACACGAATATGAAGAAAATGAAGTTTTTTGTCCTCCCATAAAACAGCAATACTTCTATCACACTGAGTATAAAGAAGATAATGAGTTGATATGGACTATATACTACAATTTTAATCAACTACAGCATTTGATAGAGCCTGTCATATGACATGTAAATCTCTCAATACAATAAAACAAAAAAAATGGCTGTAGTTTTACAATGAGTGACTGAAAAAGTGGGAAAAGAAAAGGGATATTGTGTGAAGCTGCCTTGCTCTGAAATAAAACCCATCCTGGAGACTGGGAGAGCAAATCCATGACCGTCTGCAATGGGTTAAAGTGGTCTCACATTCCATATATTTCTGATGATTCATATTAGACCATCTGAACAAAAGTTATAATTCGTTTCCAAGCTTTTCACCCATATATATATATTCATATTGTGAATAATTAGGTTCTTTAGTAATCAAAGGATGTCTTCAGTTCTGAGGGTTTGAGATAAACACAGGTGAACATTATATATTTGTTTATATCAATCAAAATAATCAAGTAATAATTGTCAAATAAA
>BOPN01008372.1:15000-20000 GCA_017312705.2 Penaeus japonicus | reverse complement strand
TGATGCCGGACAAAACGGGTAACTCATATCGTATCTAAATTATAATCCATGCCATGAATATATAATTACCGAGAACGGAAATTGAGTCATAGCTTCTGTTTGCCGTTATCCCTAACTAACAGTGTTTCCTCTCCGTTGAAATTTGCACTCGGCTTTATCATGTATAACCGGCATGGAACATTGTTTTTTTTTTATGTATTGGTTCTAAGCGGTTTTATCTTTATTATTATTATCATTATTATCATTATTATTTACTTTTTTATTATCTTTTTTGGATGAATTGATTCTAAGCGTTTTTATTTTAATTTATTATTATTATTTCATTTTATTTCTTTATTATTATTATTATTATTTTTTTTTTTTTTTTGATGGATCGATTCTAAGCGTTTTTATTTTATTTTATTATTATTATTTATTATTCTTATTTTTTAATGATTTGATTCTAAGCGGTTTTATTTATTTATTTATTCATTTGATTAATTGATTCTAAGCGGTTTTAGTTTTTTTAATGAATTGATTCCAAGCGGTTTTAATTTTCATACAAGGATTCTAAAAAAGATAGATTGCTTTCCATCAAGCCGAAAAGAATCCGCCTCTTTTTCTCCATACATTTCCCGGTATTTCCACTCAACACATTCCAGCTGCATTTGCAACTTTCAGATGAAACCGAAAGAATGTAATTAATTCTCCTCCATAGTTTTGGTGTAAACATTTCTATCCTTTCTCTCTCTCTTTCCCCTTTTTATTCTCTTTCTTATGTATGCATGAATATGTGTGTGTGTTTGTGTGTGTGTGTGTGTGTGTGTGTGTGTGTGTGTGTGTGTGTGTGTGTGTGTGTGTGTGTGTGTGTGTGTGCGTGTGTGTGTGTGTTTGATTCCCAGTATATATATATATGTATATATATGTATATATATATATATATATATATATATATATATATATATATTATATATACATATATATACATATATATACATATATGTATATATATATATATATATATATATATATATATATATATATATATATATATATATATATATATATATATATAAATGTACATACACACACACACACACACACACACACACACACATACACACTCACACACACACACACACACACACACACACACACATACATATATATATGTATGTATATATATATATATATATATATATATATATATATATATATATATATATATATATACTACACATATAAACATGTATATACACACACACGCATGAACGATTACACGAACCCAAACACACACACAAACATACACAAATTCAGTATATTCAGAAAGAGACAGAGAGAAATACACACGAAAGCGTAAGTATACGTGTGTGTGTGTGTGTGTATGTGTGTGTATACTGCTATTGAAAAGTCGATTATTGTATTTGTATGATTACCGTCCTAAACATTACCTTCCTCGTTATTTATCCCTTGTTCAGAAGTCACCTAATATTTCGCAGAATTAGTGCTCATAAATCACGGGGGGATTATTACAGCTACTCTGTGATGATAACATACACTCGATAACAATAGCTAGACGACATGTTCAACTGCATGCACTGTCTATTTCTGGCCTTTCTTACAATATCGCTTTGTTATAAATCATAATTATCTTTCGGGGACTTTTGGCCAGTGTACGATAATGCACATGAACTGATACCATTAAGTGTGTTATTTTAAGACTTGAAGTTGTTCGTAGGACATTTGTTCTCTGAGTAAATGCGTTTGGTTTCGTGTTTCTGGACTACTTGTCTTTGAAGAACTAACTGCGGGTCATACATGTTCGTAATTTATACAATTATGACATGTCTGTTTCACACACACACGCGAAAATACATACACACGCGAAAATACACACACACACACACACACACACACACACACACACACACACACACACAAGGTAAATATTCAGAAATATGGGTCCCGATAGCAGAGCAGGGCATGAAGGAGACCAGGGGAATTGAGGGGTAAAATATGAATAATAAATAACCAATAAATAGGTAATATGCACATGAATAACCCAAAATACTCCATGATACTGACTACCTCCCTAACCTTGCCTTAGGGTAGAAGTTCCCTTTAGTCTCATGCCGGAACACTTACCTCGTGCTACTTACCTTGACCTACGGAACACTAGAGTTTAAGGATACCCTAGCCAAGGGGAAGAGGGGGGGTGGGGGCTGAACATACACCCCTGGACACCCCCTAATAGGTGTAGGTCAGTAGCACGAGACTTGGCTGATAAGGAAGATGTCCAGGGCAGTGGCCAGCCCATTATCATTACAATTATTATTATTATTATTAGTAGTAGTAGTAGTGCTATCATTACAATTATTATTGATATTATTATTATGATGATGGTTGATATTGTTATCATAATTATATCTTTATTTCTTTACTCATAATCGTTGTTATCACTATTATCATTATCATTATTCTCATTGACCTTATCAACATCATTATCATTACCAGAATACTATCATTAATATTAGTTTTATAAGCATTAGTATTACTATTAGTATCATTGTAATTAATGTTATAAAAATTTAACAATAACCTCAGTAAAAAGAAAGACAACCATCCTCACAATAAAAAAAAAAAAAATAAATAAAAATAAAAAACTCAGACCCATGAATAAGAATTATTATCATTATATCCTTATTTCTTTACTCATTATCGTTGTTATCACAATTATCATTATCATTATTATCATTGACCTTATCAACATCATTATCATTACCTGAATACTATCATTATTATTAGTATTATATGCATTAGTATTACTATTAGTATTATATGCATTAATGTTATCACAAAATTTAACAGCAACCCCAGTAAGAAGAAAATCATCCATTCTCATAATAAAAAAAAAAACAACATTAGTATTACTATTAGTATTATTATAATTAATGTTATCATAAAATTTAACAATAACCCCAGAAGGAAGAAAAACAACCATCCTCACAATGATAAATAAATAAATAAACAAATGAAAAAAACACAAAAAAACTCAGACTCATGAATAAGAATTCCGTCTCACCCACATACGCCCAGCACGAGCCCATTGGAAGGGGGAGAAGCGTAAATTGCATAATAAATCATAGCCGGAAATACAGTCTCCTTGTGAGGAACGCTTGGTTGCAGAGAAGACGAAATGTTCACATAGCTAATGAGGATTAATGAGGTAGATAATTCTCGTTCATTTAGAAGCTGATTTGACATCGTCCTCCTCCCGGGCTGGCACAGAATTCATTGCTTGATACTTAAGCTCTTGCTTGATATATTAGTCAGGGCTTTGCTTGCTCGCTTGCTTGCTAGGTAGGTCTTTAAGTGGGATGGTTTGCTAATACGCTTGGTTGAATGGGTGTTTGGTGTGTGTGTGTGTGTGTCTTAATTATTATTGATATTTTTGTCTGTCTTTTGGAATCTGTATCGTATATGTAAGTGTGTGTGTGTGTGTGTGTGTGTGTGTGTGTGTGTGTGTGTGTGTGTTGTGTGTGTGTGTGTGTGTGTGTGTTTGTACATGTGTATCTGTGTGTCTATATATATATATATATATATATATATATAAATATATATATATATATATATATATATATATATATATGGGGGGGGGGGTATATATAAATATATACATATGTATGTATTTACACACACACGCGCACACACACACACACACACACACACACCACACACACACACACACACACACACACACACACACACACACACACACACATATATATATATATATATATATATATATATAATATATATATATATATATATATAAATATATATATATATATATGTATATATAAACACACACACACATACACACTCCTCGATGTTCCACCATATGTACAAACTAACGTCCCAAGTATGTCCACATATCTATAAGCCCTATAAGCCCTTTCCTCCATCTACCTCCCCCCACATTCTATTGATAACGTGACAACTCACCATAAAAAAATCCCCACACACCAGGAAAGGAAAAGCAACCGGAGTACAGGCTGCAAAGAGAGGAAACAGACGAGTAAAGTAGAGTAGGCTGACCGATCGATTTTAGCTCTTAGCCCTTGTCGTCCCTTCCCTCTCTAATAGCTATTGATATTAGCTTAGATGCTGATGGCACCCCATTAATGGGTTTGGCCCTTCTAATTCGTTCTGGCCCGTGTCCATTGTAGAGGTCTTTATTTATTAATGAAGGAAGTGTGTATTCAGTAAAGATTTTTTTTTTTTTTTTTTTTTTTTTTTTTTTTTTTTTTTAGGAGGGAGGGGGTAATTGTTACGGCTAAATGTATTCTAGATACGTATAATTACCACATACCAGGTTTATGCGATGGATATACTATGCTGTGATATACTGGATATTCTGTGATATTCTCCCATTCTAAATATATAATTTGCCTTACCAGTATTTCCCTGTGTTGGAATGAGAAAGCTTTTTATCTGAACAGGGGTTCGTGGTTGAATAAATGATGTAAGAATTTGCACGCTTGTATTTGTATTCAAATATTTTCATCAGTCTTACTGGATCTCTTCTTTGAAATAACTTTGTATACGAGATAAAGAAATGATTAAGATGCAATCTTGCAATATAAAAGGAAATTATTCTGCATATAGTATCTTTCATATACATATATATAACCAATAAATAGGTAATATGCACATGAATAACCCAAAATACTCCATGATACTGACTACCTCCCTAACCTTGCCTTAGGGTAGAAGTTCCCTTTAGTCTCTTGCCGGAACACTTACCTCGTGCTACTTACCTTGACCTACGGAACACTAGAGTTTAAGGATACCCTAGCCAAGGGGAGGAGGAGGGGGTGGCTGAGTAGGGGGGGGGCTAAGAATAAACCCCTGGACACTCCCTAATTGGTCAAGGTCAGTAGCACGAGACTTGACCGGTAAGGAAGGGGTCCAGGGCAGTGGGCAGCCCCCCCCCTCCCCCCTTGGATAGGGCAGACTGA
>BOPN01008371.1:24132-26632 GCA_017312705.2 Penaeus japonicus | reverse complement strand
TAGTTTCTTCCATGATCGTCTTCACCTTCTATGAACATATGTCTGTGCTGCTCAACACGTGCATGGAATCGTAAGCATCTCTCGTAGTTTCTCAAAATCCCTGAGGATCGCAACGGCAGCCTCTTCCAGGCCGGCGCGATCTCCCTTCGCTCGCGAGAGCCAATGGGAGGCGCCTCGCACATTGCCCCTGTTTGCCCTTAACCTTTGCCACGGCCTGGAGGTGTGGCGTGACGTGAGCGAGGCGCAGGGCTCCCTCCTGCACCCGCTCAACCTGTGGCGCAGCAAGGCCCTGGAGGCGCTGGTCACCGCCTCCGTCAACATGCGCCAGTGGAACGCCGCGCTCGCCCCCGCCAGGGAGAACGAGGCGGCCATGAGGTCCGGCGGAGAGTTCGCTCACGTTACGCTTTCTTCATTCGGTTTGGAACATGTTTACTTTCACTTCAGTGCTTACGCGTTGTGGGGTTCACGTCATCATCTTTTATCTTAAAATATCTATTCATCACTTCCCAGTTCATTTGTTAATTTATGTTTGTTCGTCCATCTGAATACGGATTTAATTCATTCTTTATCGCTTATATTAGTGATTCATTAGTTCATAAGTTTTTTTTCTTTGCTTATGTTCTTGTCTATTTGTTAATTCATTTGGTTTACCTCTATGATTATCATAACTTCTCCCCTGGTATTTCAACCACAAGCTTCATAATCATGTGTTTGCTTTGCATCTTTGTCACTTTCATGCACTTGGTCTTCGTTTGTAAAGTTCCCTTCCCTTCAATAGAGAAAAGGCATTGATCCCAGTTTGTGGTCTGTGTTAAAAGCATTGTGTTCTACCAGAAGTAGACCCAAGGCTTTTATTCCGATTTCGTCATAGGCTGTGCCCTCCCCCACAAACCCTCCATCCCGCGCTCCTCGCTCGCCCTCCATCCTGGTTCATGACCTATTGCAGCCTCACCCTCGACCTTCCCCTTCGCAGGCACTACTACGGGGCCAAGCATCCCTACGTGGGCCTCTACCTCATGAAGCTCGCCAAGATCGAGCTGAACAACATGGAGTGGCACCCCGCCCTCGAGCACCTGCTGGAGGCCGAGGAGATCCTCGAGGCAGGCCTCGGCTCCAACCACCCGCTGGTGTTCACGGACCTGACGTGGCTGCTCATCCAGGCGAGCGAGGAGTGCCGCGTCGACATCCAGCGCTCCCTCATGTACGGGGACGCGCAGAGGACGTCCGCCTCCGGCCGCTCGCTCGCCACCAACCGCGGCCGCAGCTGAGGCGGAGGGCGCCTCGGCCAGCGTCGCTCGGAGGCCACGCCTTCTCTCTTGAGATGAAATCCTGCCGAGGAAGAATGCAAGTAGGATACGGGTTCCCTGTAGTAGCAGTTCGAGGTTAGGACGTCGGTAAAGCCAGGCAGAGTAGCCGCAGTAGCCATTAGTAGGTAAAGTATCGCGAAGAAGCAGCCGCTAATTCACTCGCCTAAATTTGAGCAGAAGAAAGTCTGCGTTGTACACCCGCCTTGTTTGCTTGAAGACGCGTTTAATGCGATTATCAAACAACCAGCATGTCTGTGCAATAGAAGTGTAAAGAATAGATACTAGATGTTGCTCTTCATCTCGATTTCAGGAAGAACAAAATGTGTACCATATGCGTATTCTTATGCCGTCATTTATGAAATCAATCATTAAAAAAGAAGGAAAAAAATCATATCATCCTGACTTCACTGTGATGTAATTCAAAAATAAAGCTTATATCATGACCCGCTATTATTTCGAGCCATTTCCCTAAAAATCAAGAAATGGTTTGATATTCTTTATCTTTCAGGAATGAAAAAATACTCTTAAAATTTTAAGCATGCTAATGTTTAGATACTAATTACCAAAGCAATTATGTGATAGATCTTAGATAATGCAACCTCATACATACATATTTTAAGCTTTCCAAATCTATTTTTAACAAAGTTCTAACAATGACTAGGAATGCAATGCACATAGAACACTAACATGCAATCGACTTCAGCGGAATATTTGTCGTAACAAAAGAGATACTGACGTTGAAACCAAAGGCTCGGAACCCACTTGCTCGACATAGGCCTGGCGAAATTTCTATTTCTACTTCTTATTTCCTTGAGCTTTCTCCTCCAGGAGGGGAAGCCATAAGCTCGGAATCAGACGTAATGAGTATCTTCACGCCGTTTGCCACATCGAAGCAGATATTGAAATAGAAGGAGAGAAAGAGAGGAAGAGAGAAAAAGAGAGTAAAGGACAACGAAAAGATAGATCCACTACTCGCTATGTAGCAATTTGCATATACTTCCTCTTAATGAATTAAAAGTTGTTTTGTCATGATCTCTCTCTCTCTCTCCATCTCTCTTTCTCTCTCCTCTCTCTCTCTCTCTCTCTCTCTCTCTCTCTCTCTCTCCATCTCTCCATCGCTTTCTCTCTATCTGTCTCTCTCTCCATCTCTCTCTCTCTCTCTCTCTCTCTCTCTCTCTCTCTCTCTCTCTCTC
>BOPN01008371.1:17500-19181 GCA_017312705.2 Penaeus japonicus | reverse complement strand
TATATATATTCACTGCTTCTTACATCATAATCGGTGAGACAAGCAAACACAACAAATATATTAACCGAAAACAAGACAGCAAGAAAACAGGTAAAGAAAAACACCTTAATGAAACAAGGAAACTATACAAAAGCGTCTATTGTTGTTGCGATAAAGGAAAAGAGTTTTCAGGCAAGAGAGGAACAGAAGACAGGCAAGGGAGAACCGGAGAGACAAAGGAAGGAAACGTAACAAGGGGATGCAGAGGGAGTCAGAAAGAGAGAAGCGGAAGGCGAGCGAGAGCAAGAGAAAGAGAGAGAAAGATGAAGGCGCCTTCTCGGCAAGGAAGGTGAGGCAGAGGAGGCAAGATGCACAGGAGGCTAGCACTTAAGATCAACATTCTCGCTGAACATCACGAGCACAGCAGTTTTGATTGCAACAGAGCAAGGGAAGACAGGAGGAGGTCCTGATAGACAGAGCCGAGCCACAGAGAGCAGGGAGAGGGAGGGAGGGAGGGAGGGAGGGAGAGAAGGAGGGAGGGAGCGAGGCTGGAGTCGAGGGTCTGAAGCCGAAAGGGTGAAGGGCCGGAGAGGGTCTGGCGGGAGGGTCTGGCGGGAGAGACTGATGAGGAAGAGCTGGTCACAAAAGTCCAATCCGGGTGACAGCGGGAGGTCAGTGCGGACACTAGCAGGCCGTCGTGGGTCAAACGAGGCGGTGATTGGTCCATGAGATTGCCTATTACAGCTGTCAGAACGGTCCAGGCCGAGTGATTGGATAATGGGAGCTGCTTCTTTGCGCCGGATGAAGTCCACCTCGTCCGGCCGTCGGGAAGCTGATCTGATCGCCCCCGCCATTTCTCCTGCCCGGCTGCAGCTGCAGCTGTCTTAAACGACTGAGCTTTTCACATCTGGTTTCTCTCCTTCTTCGAAGTAAGCGGCCTTTCCTCGCTCACCGGCAGTGCCACAGAAGACATGGCCAAGATCCTCTACTGTTGCTCTGATTCTCTGAACACACGCGTCTGTCAAAAATGAATATCGTGCAACAGTCAGTTATTGCACCATCACCATCGTCTGACACAGTATCTTCTCACACCATGTGCGTGCTAAGCATGTATAGATAGATTAACATTTGATATTGTTTTGTAGGTTGTTTAAAACCAAAAAGTAGCATTTTACCAACCTAACATTTACATTGCTTGTATGCTACACAGTTTCCTGTGTTTGCGTATTTATATAATGCTGATTTTTTTTATAGTTTTTGCGTGGCGGTTCATGTTCCGCTGAAGAGGAGGCTCTGGAAACCTCTCCCGTTTTCTACTGAGCGATAGTATCACTGATGACCGTATCCGTGTCACCGGAGCATTGGCAACATTTAATCGTCTGTTTCCAACGATTCTTCATTTTTTACATAGTTATTTCCTTGGTAGCAAGGTGGGAAGATATGATGACGTTAAGTCTTCGCTCTATCGTTTCAGTTCGCACAATTAATTTCTCATTTAACAGCTGCTCTGTCTTCATTCATTGCATTTAGACCTGTTTATCGGCTATAAATAACCCGATATCTTACTTTAAATTTTGCTGCAACATAGGAGCTTATCTTTGTCTTACGATAAGCAGTTCTGATTTTTTTTCTGAATATGTCTATCTCAAAGCATATCACACCAAATTTGCCGTGATGATCCATAATCTCAGCAGAAAGATTT